>LQRL01096439.1:25722-37330 GCA_001703475.1 Hydroides elegans | reverse complement strand
GGTTTGGAAAGGGGGGGGGGGGGGCTGGTGTAGAAACTAAATGCAACATTTTCTATAAGGAAAAGGGGTAGGGCCTGCATGCAAAATGTTCATTGCATAAATTATCTAATCTCTTGGGAGGGATATAGCTGGTATTGTAGTGTGACCCTAGATTATTTGTTTGAATTTTGTGAGAAAAAAAAGGATAAACATTTAGGCCTATAATGATTTTTATGTCTCGGAATTCTGAAATGACGCAACATTAACTATTCTTATTTATTTGTGATATTTCCTTTATAATTATTGGTCTGTGTACCGTAAGGACTGCCCTCCGCTCCTTGAATTTGAAAACAAATTACCCTGAATGATAATATGCTAATTATGGTGTAAAATATTCCTTAAAAACATCCCATTGCTGTCATAAGATAGTGGCAATAATCGTGTATTATGACAATGTTGCAGTTTTTTTTGTCTCCTTTTTGTTTTCCTTTCTTTAACAATGTCCTCCATAGCTGGTACCATCGCCCTCAGCGAAACCAGCAACCTATCTCCCCTCCACTCAAAATCTTCTCAAACCCCCCTTTTATACAAGAAAGCAATAATAATATTTTTAATAATTTCTTTCTTTTTCATTTCACAGCGTCCTCCATAGCCCGTGCCATCGCTTTGAGCCAAACGAGCAACCGTCGACCGCGCAGCGAAAAGAAAGCCATACCCGATGACCTCAAAGACGAGAAATACTTCGAGCGGCGCAAACGCAATAATTCCGCTGCGAAAAAATCACGTGACGCCAGGAAAGCCAGGGAAGATGAGATCGCGATTCGCGCGAGTTTTCTCGAGAAGGAGAATGCGATTTTGAGGGCGCAGGTAGCGACGCTTAGAGAGGAAGCGAATTCGTTGAGACATTTGTTGCTGCAAAAGAGATCGAGGCAGGGGCCTTAGAGGAAAAGAGTTTGTCTCTCTCCAGTCCCAACCTTCATCTTTCTCCAAGTTATCGATACAGGATCTTGAATAAGGAAAAACATTTCATTTAATGAGAACATTGGTCGAAAAAAGAGGTTGAGGCAGGGGCCTTAGGTGGAAAAGGATGGTTGTCTATTTCTAGCCCAATCCTTCATCCTATTTTAAAGGATCAAGGGAGGGGCTCCTCTACCTCAATCCTCAAACCCTTCAAAGGATCGAAGCCGGGATCTTAAATAAAGCATATAAAAAGATTGTCCCCGACACTCCATGTTATCATTTTCGTTAGAACATTGGTCGAAAAACAATGCTATTTTGCATGAAATAAAACAATGTATAGGTTTATAATGATATGAATCCGCGCCAATACTTTTTGCATTGAAAAGTAATTTTTCAATCGGTACAGTTTATGGTTGTCCCTAAATAAGGGTACTCGCAAATTGGAAAAAAATAGTCCCCACGACAAAAAACTGGTTCCGGCAACGAACACTGTTGATCCATGTGTTATTTTCTGTTGTTGCAGCAAACATGTTTTGTGGACTGCATTGTTAATTGTGGACAACTGAACAGAGTCACAAAATGAAAGTCGAATAGATTTTTAAACAACAACAAAAAGGCGTCAATTAACGCAAAGTTGTGTTTGATAAAATGAATGCGTAAAAAATAGTCGCGTAATTTTACATTTATGTTGATGAAAAAAAATGTTAATCCGTTGATGATTACCCGTAAGCCTTATGAAAAGAAAAGAAACCTGGTGAATTATTATTTGAGAATGCAAAATAAGCAATTATTTTTGTTTCATATATTAATGGTATTGTTATTTTGCGAGATCATAACCATATTGTCGTATAGTGTTAATTTACTACAATTCAGCATTATTATATACACAGCACTAATTTAATTGTGCACTTTTTTGGTCTGTTTTGTATGTTTTCTTATTAATTTTGAATTTTCTTTTGTTTTTTTGAGGTGATATAGAAAACCACTCTCCATATAGCCACTATCCAATTATGATGCTATTATGACTAACCATAAACTGTTTTTTTTTCAGTAAAACACCAAACCACCATTTAAAGTCTATGCTGCTGCATAAACAGGATTGTCTCAAATAAATTTACAAACATTAGCCCCGGTATAAAACCATCTTTATAAATCGAAACATGAAATTTAAACAATCTTTATAAACCGAAACATATGAAATTATATAAATACAATCACCTCAATGGAAAGAAGTGATTCTGTCCCCTACGATATCTGAAAAACCAACAAGACAATTGTCGGTATGAGAAATTATTCACTAGTTTTGATACAAATTTTATTGAATGCTTACATCTTGAGCAAAATTATTTGTAAATAATATATTTTAGCGTGGATAACTCTCAACCTTAGTTTCCTATTTGTCCAAATGTTAGACTTTGTGCATTAAGTGTTAAAAACGCTGGATTTTACTATGATTTATGTATTCTAACCTTGTTTTCAGGAGGGATTTTTCCTCTCAAAGTACTCAGGGTATCACATGTTAGTATCTCAGGGATTTAAGTATACTAATGTGATACTATGTTTTGTCTTTGATATATATGTGTTTTCTTAATCATGGAATTAATAAATTTCCTAGTATTTCATTCTCAGGGTTTATGAAAGTCAGGGTATCTGATATTGCAATGCAACGCTGAAAATATGTACATTTATGTTATTGACACTTTTATGAGTATCCTAAACTATGTTTTATGCTATTTTATATTTTCTTCATTTTTGTTAATACTCGAAATTCCAATATTTCTTCAGAAATCTGTTAAATGTATTGTTTGTTAATGAATATATATATAAATCAGTTTGAATCTTGGTTTACTGTTATCGAAACATGTGCTATTCAATCTGTGTTTTGTTGTAAAATGCTTGATTTTTACGCATTCGATAATACCGTTTGTTAACGAATGTTATATGTGTGCATTATTATCTATGCGTGTTGCATAACGCACCAGTGCTCTGTTTCTTCACATGTATTATGTGCTTTGTTTAATTTTCGGATGTTTTAATACGTCTCAAATGTTGAATTTTGACCCCAATATTGTTATCAGAAGTTATCTATAGTTTTGTCCTCTTTTAAAAATAACGATCACTTTTTGATCAAGATGTACACCCTGTCAAATTAAATTGTTGTTGAAGAAATTACTTGTCTTTGTTATTGAAGTAAATGTGTTTTGTGGATTTTCTATCCAATTTTGTAAAAGTGTAAAATAGAACCATACCACAATGAAAAATATCGCCAGTTCAAATATGATTTTATTTTAAATATGTATTTTTTACATGTAAACCAAAGGATTTGATATAGTTTCTCAGTCGTAGCGTCGGAACTGCTATTCTGCTATGAATTTTAGTTGTATACATTTATATAAGCCTTGATGCTATAATTTTACGCTTTTAATCTTTCTATTTAGTTCAATCCTAGTTATGTTCATGGTTTTACAATGATTATACTTGTATGTAGATGCTTGAGAAATGGTGTTGTTAGAGAATGTTTACGGTGGATATTAGCTTGCATAATTACTAATTTTCTTAAGCGAATGAAAATAGCAGCCCTTGAAAATAGCAGCCCTTGAAATTTAGTTGGTCCATGTTTGATCCTTTTTTGGCAATGCACTCTTATTTTTTCGGGCACCATGTATGTATATAATCGGATATCCGAAAAATGACGTCATAAGTTTATACTGTGACGTCATAAAGAGTACCTATGCATAATACTCAATGAATACTTAATCCAGTATAAATCAATGGAAAGTAGGTTTGAAGCGACAGTGTATTATCTCTTATATCATGTAAATATTTAGGAGAGAAAACCGTGAATATAACACAGGAGTATATATAAATGATTTTATGTAGGTTATTTCTTCTTTCATTGATTGTTAAACCGATGTCTTGAAAGAAAAACCAAGTTAAACGTAAATCTTAAGCCATAAGTTAGGTGCAAATAATTAAGGCTGTGGAGGTGACATGTAATAGATTAAATATACAAATTTTGGATACAATCCAGGTTTCTTTCATATTACACACCGATACATAAAAAAAATAAAAAATGGTTTCGAACTGTACAAATGGTGCTTCTTAAGATTATCATCCTAAAAGTCGTAAGAAACCTACGCGTTTTGTCTTTGTTTAAAAAGTTATTCAATGTTTGGAATTTTAAAAAAATTATAAAACGCAAGTGTGAAATTGTGTAAAATTACTAAAACGAAGCTGTTTAATAAGGAAACTATTAGAAAGAAAAATTCCCGCTAAAATATATAATTTCTATATAAATTTTAATTGTTTGAATATTATGAACATAAATGTTTTGATGTCGGCTTATACTCTGGTCTAAAATATGTTTAACCGGTTATAAGCTATCAATTTGTATATACTTAGCTCTGCCTTTACAATAATGAAGGCAAATTTTCAGAATGTTTCAATTATGACGTCATAATGTGTCTTATACTTGAATTATGACATCAAAATTGTTTTGATTTATAGTGTAATTACGTCATATTGTGTTTTATTCTTGATTCAGGCGATATTTTGGTGATTTGATCGTGTATATTACTAATCAGGATGTGCTATGGATTTGAAAAGTAGATTTAGAAAAGACATGATTCATATATTTCAACCGTTTTACACCATAGATTTTAGAATGTTGTAAATGTTATTTCTTCGTTATGAATTCCATTTTTTCTCTACTACGGAGCTTCAATGTTTTCTTTCTATGTATCGATATATTAACTATTTCCCTAGTGTTGCTTTTGCACTTAATCTCAAAATCTATTCATACATTACATTCATGCTGGCCAAATCATGCACTATGCATTATATCCAATGCGTGTTAAACGTCATCTCATAATTCTTATCTAAATCATAGTCATATTTTTTGTAATTTTATGTCAAATGCTTTTCAGTAAACACCTTATTTCCTTCAGTGACAATCGTGCAAGATTGAATAAGATTATGATTTCTCATTAAAATAAATACCCGTCTTCTAATTTTTCAACTTTAATGTGTCTATGATAAACCACTAATATATTTGAAAGTTATATAGCAGAGTATTGCAATTTATATTTTTATGCATGTGTTTTATTTTACGTCTTCTTATTTTCATGTTCACTATAGTTCGATGGATTTGTGGAGTAAATATTTATATATATATCGTGAATATTTTTAGCGATCTTTTGTTCGTAAGATTTGATATAAATGCAGCAAATATGTATAATGAAATAATATGCCGATTTCATCGCCTTTTATTTTGTTCTCATATATAAGACCGCGTTTATCAACAAATCTGTCGGGTATCATGTTGAATTTATTTTTCTTCACAAATTAAAAATCGCGTTTCAATCACGACAATATTTTGTAATGGTTTTCGGCCAACATCAGAATTTGTGTGGATAGTTTCCAAAATCATTAACAATCTCTTTAACTGTTCCTATAACTATTGAAGAGTTCCAACTACTTACTTTGAAGACACAAATCTATCTTTATCGACAATGTTAAATAGAATATACCCGTTTGATTATGGAAGCTTTCCCCTGGATTTTATTCAAAACAATCTGATTAAATACAAAACAGAACGATATGTAGATATATAAGAAAACGTAAATGCATCTTGAATAAACAGCAGTAAACAACTAATCATTAAATCTTACACAAATCATTGGTCAAAATAAAAATAAAATGCCAATGGATTTGACCATAAGCAACTACCCATATATTCATGTAGCTATAAAAACAAGTAAACCCGAAAACCGCCTTTAAATGTATAAGACCATTGATTTCAACTTTCAAAGTTTTACGACATTGTCAAGCACTGTTTCTGATAACCAATCAAAATTCCGCAGAGGCCAAACTTATCGTAACTTTATCTGCATCACAGATACTACAACTGATTTAAATTCACTATCTGATCCTTATAGATTATTTTCTAAATGGTGCATGAAACAAGTATCGTTAACAATTACATCGGTGGTGCAATCTAAAGGGTTTCTTCTACAGTATCATTTTTGATACTACAATGGCAGACATGGCTATGGATAATTATTTTGAAAAAAAGTAACATGATGATAATACGTACGAAATACATGTATTTCAAAAGTTCTGATCCGTATTGTAACTTATATCAACATTATAATCGAAAAAAAATCATACAGCTTTTTCTTGTGCCGATTGCAATGGATTCGTGTCGTGCACCTTTTTCATGTGTCGCGTTAAATTCGTGCGAAACGTGAATTTCGCATCACACAACGTACAATCAAATCGATGCGCGCGACAACTATGCCTCCGCCGCTTTCCGGCCGCATCACCGCCACTCGCCGCACTACTTTTCATGACGGAACTACTTTTTGCGGCAGTACTACCTTTTGCGACCGCATTACTTTGTGTGACTTTCATATTAGATCTAATAACTTTCGCATCCGCTTCATACACTTGGGAACTACTTTTGGTGGCTCTCGCGGTTGAATCACTGCTGGTAGGCCTAGTTTCTGTATCAGTGGGCGTGAGCTTTGTTTTGTGATCCTTTTTCGCGCCGTTCGAGGTATCGCCTTTTGGATTAGTTTTACTTTTCGAATGAGAATCCGACCTAATGTCACAATACACATTATCACTAACCGCTTGCGAAACTGGGCTCAGCACCTTGGGTATACCCGTTTCCATGCTATGCGGCGACGTTGCTAGGGTGGGATAGAAGCCGTTGCTATAGAAACGCGATGGTGTCATCAAACTCGTTGCTATGGACGATACTTTAGGCGGCGACATAAAAGAAAAGTCATGTGTAAACTTAGAAAAGTCATGATGTGGTGACTTAAATGGCGAAAGTGGAGACAAGCCCTTAAAAGGAGACAATGATGTCATATCCGGTGGGAATCTACCCATTGCTGCTGCAGCCGCGTAGGAATCGAGCATGGCGTTATAAGGCGGTGGCGGCGGAGGGATATTGAGTAAGGGACTACTTAATGCGCGCGGACTACTTAATGCGGCGGCTGGACTAGAGGGCGTGGAGCGGTCGGAGACTTTGCTGGTTGATATTGATGGAAGATTCGTCTTACCCGGTGAGTGGGTTTGCGTGGGAATGGGAACATGAGACAATGGTGGAACACCGAATAATGATGACATGTTGCTTCCCATAGTAACCGGCGTGCTATGATCTAACGTACTTGCAGATTTTGCGGGTGAAATCAAATCGTACAGACCAAGTGTTGGGAAACTGTCATGAGGTGACGACGAATGGGGAGCAAATAAACTTGATGCTTGTCTCGATGATTTTACTGAACTGGGCCTTTCGGGTTGACACTTCAAGCTATATGGTTTCTCTAAAACAGTTACATTATTTCTATCACCGGTTGAATCAATCTGCAACGCATTTTCCTTTTTAACTTTCACTGCGGCGATTTTGTCCATTTTGTCCACAGTTTCTGTGTTTTGAACATCGATCGTTGGCAATGTAGCTAATTCCGCATTCTTGTTCAATGCTTTCGATACATTTTCAAGGGCTTCCTTCAAATGAGACGACGATGACCTTTTGACCCCTTTGACACCTTTGTCCTCAAGGTCAACATCGACATCAAGGTCATCGTGAACACTGGGCGGTGATACAATGGGCGATAATTCACCGACTTCCATTGATGAATCCAGATTCGCTTTATTTTCAACCACATCTAGATTTGTTTCCGTTTCAACTGGATCTAAGATTGAGAGATTTTCCGCAGAATGCTGCAGTTTTTTGGAAACGGTTTCTAGCGCTTCCTTGAGATGTGACCCTGAGTTGGTTGATGTATTTTGCGATCTCGTTGACTGGTGCCCAAGTTCCGGTTCATCTTGAAGCTCATCAGGAACCAGTGGCGATAGTGGCTCCCCGTGTTCGTTTTCGCTGCTTTCGCCGACCTCGTTTTCAGCACAACGAGGGGAGCATTTCGTTTTTGGTGTTGACAGGATTTTGGGCTGTTCTTGTTGGGGCGGTGGGTCATAACTTGTCGGGAGCGCTTGGGCAGAGAGTGGTCTTTTCTGTAATTTATGGTTATCAAATAATGAAGACTCCCTGTACCAGTTATCGTCACTTCTGGTTAACGAGGAGGGAGCATCTATGGTTCCAATTTGGTTGCTGCCAAAATGAGTCCCAAGGGTTCCTGAAGAACGCGAATGAAGTTGACCTAAGCTGTTACTTTTTGAAGGAATTCGCGACAACTCAATTCCATGTGTTTGTGCAGATAAATTTTGATCGGAAGAAAATCGAGTTCCGAATGATGACGTCACCGGAAATAACGGATTCGAAAGTCGTCTGCCCAAAGCACTTTGGTCCAGATTCGAACTTGTCTCATGCGAAAGATTCACCACATCAATCGAGGTATTCGTCGAGCTATTACAGCTATTGAGCGATTCATTTTGCGTAGATATCGGGTAGCCTTCCGCCGATTTACTCCGACTGTGGTTCAAAGTAGTTCCTCTTGGATGCGGGACTGCAGGGATACCGGGAACATTGAGGTGATTCGGATCTGGGTGAGTAAACATCGGATTAAAATGCGCCGCGGAAAAGGCTTGCTGCGTGTACGACGCCCGCGATAAATATTCCATCATCGCTTGTCTATCTTGATTTGTCCCTTTCTCCAACTGCGCCGGATCTATTTTCACATAGTTCTGTACCCCATTAACGCCCACTATCAACCGCTTTTCCTCTTCCTCGCGTCCTCGTTTCTCATTGGCCGATATCGACGACAAGGGCGGGACAAAATCCATTTGATTGACATGTAACGATGACATTGACCTTTTGACCCCAATATCCTCAAGGTCAACAAAGGGCGGGGCGTAAGGCATTTGATTGACAGGTGGAGATATAAACAATGGTGACATCGGGTTGGTCGACGTTAAATGCGGTTGCACAGACGCCATAGGAGGTTGGGTGTTGGACCGGAAGAACAAAATGTTGTCATGTGATGTTTGCGCATGTGTGTTACTTCCGGTGCCGATACTGGATTGTGATTGGCTGCTAGGTGTGGGTGGAAGAGGTGCGGGTAGGATACGTCGCTAAAAAAATAAAAGCATTTCATTTGAAATTTGATTGATTTAATTGAATTTATATAATACATTAATGATTTGGTACTTTTGATACCGATATATTTGACCTGATATCTTAATAGATCTGCATCTATGCAGTTAAGGCCCGTTAGAGATTTATCTTGGCAAATCCTAGTCTTCAAAACATATATAACGATAACATTATACATATTCAATTTACATTTTACTTTCATTCCTGGAAAGTTGAACATAAATAACATAAAAAAGTAAAATGAAAGTTTAAAGTTAAACTATTTCAGATGCTACCTGAACGGGTTTCTTTTTATCTTTGCTTTCTTCTTCCCTTGATTTGCTCCCAGTAGCAGCCAATAGTGAATCAAAACCACTTCTGTTATCCGGGCTGACGTTCTTAATCTTCATGGATTCGTCCGTGGCTTGTGCACATGAGCTTTTAATATTTACTGTCTCTTTTTTCATGACGGTTTGTTGATCGTTCTGATCCTTGTCTTGCTCATTTGGATCTTTATTGTCCTTCACTTTATTTCTATCTCGTGAACACTCTATAGTAGAATTGCTTGATTTCTCAATCGATGAAGAATCTTGACTTTGATTGGTCGAGCAAGCGGTCGTTGTGATTGGCTTATCTAAACTGGAAGCGTCTGTGATTGGTTGACCGGTTTCTATGGAAACACGATGCATGCGTCGCATATGACGCGTCAGGTTTGTCCGTAGCGTGAAGCATTTGTGACAAATATCGCATACAAGCCGACGTTTCTTACATAACATTATATGATCAGCGCTTGCAATACCGTCGGTGTCTCGTTTTGAATTGTGTGCTTTCCTGTGTATAATGTCATTGTTTGAAACATTTTCCTTGTTCGGACTAGAGCTTTCATGGCTTGTATCCATATCCCGATAAGCAGTATTTAAATGATATGAAGGCGAATCTTGTAAATTGCTATCTAAACAGTCATCCTTTAATACTTGTGATATAGCACCTTCTTTGATTTGCGATATTTCTTGAGTTCCCTCATTACATTCATTTACAGTTTTACTTTCGATCAAACCAGATTCATTATCACTTTTAATCAATGAATGACGCGTGTTCAAACTACTTTTAGCACACTCTTCATTTCGATTCATCATTGCAGCTTGATTAGAATCACATGGCTCGTTGCTAAGCGATCTACCTGCTTCATTTCCCGGGAGAACAGTTTCCTTGCGCTCCTCGGGTAACGGGCCTCTGTCCCGGTCTTTCATGCGTCTCTTTCTCAGTCCCCGGAGCTTGTCAATTATAACTGAAAAATAAAGCAAGGTTAAAAATAAAACGTCCCCCATACATATTTTTGCTATTTAGATGTGAATTTTTAGCGTTGAAAATGTGTTATTTGATTTGAATTTAAATAGTTGTAACCCGACGCTGCTTGAAAAGACGGTGTTTGAGTCAGCTGCGCTCTTGTTACAATTATTCGTCCCTTCGGAGAATCAAGAGATTTCACTCGTCACTAATTAGATATTTTCAATGCAATTTAACAACTTTGCAAAAAAAAAAGAAAGAAGAACCGCGTTTACTAGAGTACGTTTAACTCGAACTACCCGTTAACCGAGATGATTTCTAAGTCCCATGTGTGATATATTAGTCTCATAAAATCACGGTTAACTCGAATTCGTGGTTAACTCGAGGTAAATCTGAAATCCCGAGGGCCTCGAGTTAACGAGGTTCTACTGTATGCCAAATCGATGAAGCCACCACTCACCCTTTGTGTGCTTGGCCTTGATTCTCTTGGCCCACTGTAGCGTGCTCCCAGGATTCCCCTTCTTCCGCTCCCCATGGCAACGCATTCGTTGCTTGGCAACACCATCTGGTTTAAGCTTCTGAAAAAAATATATATATCTATCAGTTTTACATTATTATTTTGTGATAATTTTTCATTTTGTATTCAAATAAAATAAAAATTTAAACGACCAAAATCATAATAATTTGTTATTGGTCGCTTCAATTTTGTAGCACTCATTATACCACATTATTCATGTGTATTGAACTAAAATATATATTAAACGACAAAATCGAACTATTTCCGTTTGAATAGATTTCATATCAACGTCACTGCCATTCATTTACATTTTATATTCAATCACGGTTTACCCACGTCTTAAATTAGATAACGAGTTTATAACGAGTGTCATTTCGAAAAGTGAATAACTTACCTTTTCATCTTTGGATGCCTTTGCGAGATCAATATTTTCGTCGATATCAACCTGTCAATCATATAAAGATATATTTTAAAAATAACAATAGAGTTAATAATAAATATAGATAAAATATAACATATAAAGATATAATAAATAAAATATAACATACAGGGTCCGTAGCGAAAATCGGTTTCGAAATTCAAGTATATTCAAGTATATTCAAGAATATTCATGGAAAAATTCAAGGATTTAAATATTCATTCTAAAGATATATTTTAAAGCCTCAAAAAAGTTATCAACACTATATAACACATATTTGGTTCCTATTTTTATATTTTCTATATCACTCTATAATTCGGAATGCCGGCAATTTATCAATTTTATATTTCAGCTATACTTTGTTATATCACGACTCTTTCGGTTTAACACAAGGAGGGGTTTTTCT
>LQRL01096439.1:6525-23887 GCA_001703475.1 Hydroides elegans | reverse complement strand
ACCGTAATGGTCAAAAGGCACATCTACGGACCAAGACCTTTCATTTGAGCCTATAACCAAGTCTCTATGACCTTCCGTTTCAATTTTCTAGCCCGTACAAACTCAAGTCTTGAAAAACCGCTATTTAGGGCTATTTTGGCCAATTTGACCACTTCCGGTGGGGTGGTTTTGACCATCTACAGACCAAGACCTTTCATTTGAGCCTATAACCAAGTCGCTATGACCTTCCGTTCAAAAGTTGTTGCCCGTACAAGAAAGCGATGACAGACAGACGGACAGACAGACGGACAGACAGATGGACGGACGGACACCCCAACTCTATAGGCCCCCAAATTTTGGGTTGGGGCCTAAAAACACATCGAATTCCTCAAACGTAAAAGTTCTAGATTTTCCAGGTCCGGTTAATGGAAATCTTTGATGTAAATTTAATCTTTAAAAAATGCGTGCGCCATTTGCGCTCTGATATTTAATACCTACGGTCTCAGTTTAATCCCGTGCATAACATGCCATTTGGGTGGTTCAAGAAATAACGATCAGATCTTATAGTAAATTGATTTACGGGTTGAATTCAACTTGTCGATGAAGACCACTCTCGACAGATTTAGTAAATTAGAACGGTACACTTTAAATTTATATGATTGCAGTATTTTTGTTTTGAGAGGATACGGCTTTTGTGTTTCTCAAAATACACAAAATGGTGAGTAAAATATTCACAAAGATGTATATAAGGAGATACATTAAACAATTTGGAAAGTTCTAAAAAGTTTTCAAATTTTAACAAAACATATTTTCATTGTTAGATTTGTTCCGAAATTGTTCCAAAACTGTTCCGAACAACAGCCCTGCCCGGCCCGACAACATTTGTCGGGCCGGGCCGGGCCACGGAACACATCCCTAGTGATGTTCCTTTAGCTCTATTGCCAGAATTATCAACAAAAACAAACAATCTTACCTCTTTATAACGATTTTTAACGTAGTTAAGCTATTGACGAGAATTTTTGTTTACGTTTAGGGCACTCCGGAAATTCCTCAAGATTGTATTTTACGCTCGTTTATCATTAATGAAAACAATAACAGATACAAAACATACCTCTATAGTCTCGTCCTTATTGTGCATGGCGACATGCGCCCGGATGTGAAGCCTTGCGTCCTCATAGCAACCATCACCTTGGCAACGCAGAATGCAGTCGCGACATGCCGTTACTATGGCGTCTGTCAGTAAGGTGTTTAGCGCGGCTCCACTGTCTGCCATCTATCAAATAGAAACACAAATGTATGGTATTAAAAGAAACAATATCAGTAAAGGGAAATCATCTTAAATAATAGAGTAAGTATGAGAAGACCTATCCACCTCCGATTCGAATGGGTATTGAATTCGAACTGATGACACATACATTTTCGACTTTTTTTCATCACCCCTTTTTTTATCAATTTTTAAAATTATCTTAAGGCACATCGGTACATCGAATATGTTCTTTTGATCATATTACTAAGTCTCTACAAACACCAGTTAATAAGTCTAGTTCGTATATGTTTGTGTTTCGGAAAAACTCACTTTTTGGCAATTAAGATAAAATTCGCAACCGGAAATTGAACGGATTCGGTAAGTAGCATCAAAATGTGTAATAATACATTTTCATTTGAGCGTATAACCATGTTTATCCTATCGTCTATTCAAAAGTGCCGGCACATTCAAACTTAAGCTGCGAAAACTCGTCTTTTGACCAATTCCATCCATTCAAACATTAAAATAAAATGGCAAAATTAGTATTGTATGTATATTGTTGCGAGATAACCGAACCAATTGTTATTTTTGCTTCTGAAATCACGACCGAAAAAAGTCAAGTCGTAGACAAAACTTAATATTTTTACCGCGGATGCAACGAAATCTTTGTCTACGAGTTGACTTTTTGGGTGTCTACGACTTGACTTTCGCGTGTCTACGAGTTGACTTTTATTTTGACTACGAGTACGACATTTTGTCTACGAGTTGGTGTGTCTACGAGTCGGTTTGAATACGAGTTGACTCTTTACCGGCCGAAACCATCAAAAGGTACATCTCCACGCCGAAACTTTACATTTGAGTCTAAATACATGCTCCAAGAATATCTTTTCAAACATTCTAGCCCGTATACACATATGTTGCGAAAAATCATTATTTTGGCTATTCTGGGCTATTTCGGCAAGATGACGAACGTACAAACAGAGACTTCAACTCTATTTAAGGGTAGCTATGTGTATTTTACATTTTTATAGATGAGACAAATTTTCAAATCATAATTTTGTAAAAGATAAGATGAGATATGTTTTTATTAGATAAGACCCCTTGTATACCTACTCGTACAAATTGGGGTTTGGATTTCAATTGAATTGAACTTTTTGGAGACGAAAGCTATACCGAATTGTAATATATCATGTTAATGGCTGTTTTATTCAATGCTTGTGCATAAAAATATTCACTTTTAAGAAGACGTTTCAACTTAGTCACATTGGGCCTAATTATTTGAAACACTTTTATTTATTGATAAATAAAATAATTTCTTACTTCTAGCCAATGCCCTTCAAATTTCATTGACTAATCGTTTGTTCCATCTTGTATTATTTGTAAATATCATATGTTCTCGTTCTTGTTCCTTGTTCATATGCTTTACATTGTTCACTGTTGTATTGAAATTTGAATAAACCTTATTATTATTATTATTATTATTATTATTGTGCTTTATTTGGAACATTTCACAAACAAATTTCCTATTTTGTTTACATCTACCTAAAGTTATGTTGTTCCTCTCTCATATTCTGTATTAAATATGCTTACATGATCATTTAACAACATTTAACCTTAATTTGAAATTTCTTAATTTTTACTGTGCAGCTAAGTAAATGCAAAATAATCAAGGCATACATCATAAACTTGTTTCTTTTTTAAAACGGAATATGCATAAAAAAAGTCATCAATTCTTAATTTATATTCATAAATTGTATTATTTACAATATTTATTTGATGTTTTCAGAACAATTTGACCTTATTTTGATGATCTGTAGCGACTTAATTAAAAAGTGTTTCAAATAAGGACCTGTTTCAAATTAGGCACATAGTAGCTCTAAATAGCCCTTTACGTATGTCTGCGACCAAGTGGAGTGTAACCCACTGGGCTATTTACAGCTAGTCACATAGGACAGGTGTACCGTACGAGTATGCCATACGAGATAGCAAGTGTCGTAAAAATTTAGATCGTTGTTATTCTTCATATAGGTAAGTTATATCATCTTGATATTTTTTTTAACTATTGAGAGGAAAAAAAGGACCCGAGTATTTAGTGTTCAACCTAAAATCTAAAGAACCGGTATTATCGCTCATCAACCACATTGATTAAAGCTATAAAAATGCCGAGGGCTCAATCAATAACATTGTTGTTTTACAGTTTATATACCCCGAATTCGTGTTTGTAATAGATACATTGTAATACTAGCAAAACACACTTTTAAACAAACTTTAACATTTTACCTAAATAGTTCGTTTTCAAAAAATAAATATTTCTTACTCAACAAACAAATTGTAGATCATAGACTGAACCACGTTTTTTGTTCGAAAAACTTGAATTCTAATAATTTTTCAAATATTTTATCAAAGCATGAAGTGCACTCCATGAGGTGTTCCTTAAAAAGGTGTTCCTTTTCAAATGTCATCTAGCTACAAAATTTCGAAAATGGCCTTTTAGCTAAAAGAATTTGACTAACACTTTTTAGATTTTTGCTTATCAATTCTTTCGTCAATTTAGGGTTGAATTTTATTCAGAAATATCTAGCTAGGCATAATAAACTGAAATACAATTAGAAATTGGTTATATATACCAGTTTTACTATTTTCATTTTTGATAAAAGGTGTTCCTCTTATGATTCTTGCCAGCTAGATGATCGCTGTGAGCCGAGCAAGCTACAAAATAGGAACACCTATCGTGATGTATATGCCAATGTTACAAGTGATTCTATATTCAAATAAACACTTTTTGAAAATTTGGTCGTGGGGTGCACTCAAGCAGTAACTGAATAGTTATAATGAAAAAGAATTAATGTATAAATCCTACCTAGTTATATTCTAGAACAAACAGTATAACACTAAATAAGATCATACAAGGGACTCTAGTGAGGATGCAGTGAGGATGGAGTCTGGATTATTTAAGGTGGTTTTTCGCTATCTGTTCTTGAAGAGCACCACACGAGGTATTTCTTGTAAAAGATGTTCCTTTTCAAAAAAATTGATCTAGCTACGAATTCACGAAAATTGCCATCAAGCTACAAGAATTACAGGAACTGCTTCTCCAATAATTTGCTATTTTTACGAATCTATTCGAAATGTTTATTCTTATTTTATTTAGAGACATATATCTAACTTACTTATTTGAAATGTTATCAAAACACAGTTAGTATATAGTGATCAGTAGTGATAGTGATAATTATAGGCATTATGTAGCAATTCATATATACTAAAGCAAGGTCATATTTTTATTTTCAATTATATAAATTGTACTTGTCATGCTATTCTTATAAAGAAAATGTGAATGGTTAAAAAACTGGTCACTTTTTAGAGTGGTTCAAACACTGTGTTGTGAGTTATATTGTAAGTCATATTATCCTATTATGTTCTTAATCGAAGCGTGAAATATCACATTTAAAAGTTTGAATTATCAGATATGCTCTGATTGCCCAAGCTAGTAACTTGACAGAACAAATTATTCAGTAATGATGCTGCATTTTAGGGTCACATAGCTAACACATGTCAACTGATATAAGGTCCTTATATGATGACATTAAATACGGTATTTATATAATTTTTGTTCGTTGGATGCCCCTGCCTTGCGATGAATTTACATTCTTGTGTAAAACTTAACTTTATAGAAATTGTCTTAGCTAGAGCTACTTCTGTGATTCTAGGTTATCAATTTTACCACACCATATGGAAAGGTAAGATGTAAATGGACAAGCCCAGATATTCGTGATTTATATATGCACTGATATTCATTTTGTGCATGAAACACGAGATGAAGTATATATAATCAATTTTACCAAACTGTATGATCAAATGCACAAACCAGCTTGATTATTAAACCATCGAAATCAAAATATTTCGAGCTAGACGCGCCGACAACACAGCGTAAAACTCCCATCCTAAGATTATGGCTCGAATATCAAATATTTGGCTAGAAACCGGTTCAATAACTGATGATTTTAAACACCTCCACATGAAAACATCAAATCATTGTGCTATTACATATGACATGGCATGACATTTTATTAACTAGGTAAAGCATAAAACGCCATAGGTTTACAGTAACTATGAATTCTTTACATTGGTACATAAAAGCGTAATCGGAAATGTCATGTATTGTGTTTTCAACAACATATTTAGAACCAAGATATATATGATTGATGAAAGTGATAATAATATGACAAAAGATTCATCATATAAGTATTCACATACATGAAACGGGAATTTTGAGGATATTGTTTGCATAGTCCCGACCCGCGTTTTGACATTTATTTAAAATCTATTTACAATCCTTCGTTGCTCTTTGATTAGCTGAGAAAAACCACATGTACAACAATTACATTGATTTTCTCGAAAATACTATCTTAGAAATTCCAATCCATCGTTGAAGGTTAACTTAAAAGACAGTTGAAATTGAATCATATGTCTTGTGAATAAGTGAACAAATATCACTTGAAACATAAAAGACAAGCCTTTGCCAATATGGTTAGCAAACTCTCAAAAGACCAATACATATATGAGCAAAGACAAATAACAAGTAAATAGCTATTTTTTATATTACTCAAATAAACCATTCCATTCTAATCTTTCACATATTGAAATATTTCAATCCCTCATGGTTATCATGTGAATGTTCACAATACAAATATTAGAATTTTTACTTGTGGTGATAGAAAGTCCTTTTATATTATAATAATACTAATAATAATACTGGTATTCATATAGCGCCTTTTCAAATAATTCCCCAAAGCGCATTACAATACGGTATTATGATACTTGAATATTCTAAAAACATATGTAACTTAACAATTATACAATAAGCATATTACTGAGAGGTACATTATAACATGATAATGATTAATGATAGCGTATTTAAGCAGTCAATAATCTTTCATTTGTGTATTGTATTGTCATAACAGGAATCGTATGATCAATAAGATACACAGACAAGAATAAGGACGGTGTACATATAGTGTCAATAAATAGAAATGTCTGATACATTTAGGTTATTAGATGTATCGATCATAGACAAGCCCTAACCTTACTAAACGTATTTTTGTCCACTTCAATGAAGTGCATCGCTCTCAATATATTACCGACACTTGATATAACAGTATGATATAAACTTGACCCTTTAGCGTGTTAGCGTATCTTTATTATATGGTCGAGGAAAACAATAGTATGATTTATTAGTAATGAATAACTAAATGCTGAAATACATTTACTGACAATTAATTCTACAGATATATAAAAAAAGGTGAAGCATTACTGATAATTGACACAATGGATATATATATGGTGTATGTTATTCTATTTAATGCTGTAACAAGTGAACAACTTGATGTTGTCCAAGAATGTATATCCGACTCACGAGTTGATGTAAATAAGACAATTCATGATAAAACTGTTTTAGATATTGCCATACAAAAAGGAAGTGTTGAAATAGTTGAGCTTCTTTTAAAACATCCGAATATAAACACAAAAACACCACACAGAAAGCCCTTTATGTCGGTCACTTTTGTATGCTCACTCAACCACATTCAACTATATTAAGGATAAAATATCAATATTCAAAGATTTTAAATCAAATTGTAGAAAAATTATGAGGATGTTGCTTCGGCATCCATCGTTGGATTTAAACAATCATGAGGACAATTTCTTTAGACTCGCATGTGGTCGAGGTGAAGTAGACATGCTCAGACTTATACTTACTGACCCAATATTAAAAGTGCGTATTAAAACCAATGTAAGAGATGCTCACGGTGATTCACCATCTCATTGTGCTTGTATTGGAGGACACATTAATGTCATTAAACTGCTACACGAATTTAATGCATTTCGTGCTTTTGCAAGGAATAACGATGGAATGCAACCATTCCATGTTGCATGTGCTGAAGGACAATTAAATGTTGTTCGATTTATGTTGAAGCAATTTTCCATTTTATATCACATGTCTATTCAGGATGACGCAAGCCAGGATATTCTGTTCAAGGGTTTGGAAATTGCTTCCAAAAGTAAAGATGGAACTGATGTTGTTCGTGCCTTTACTGATTATCTGCTTATTAAGATAAGACCTATTGATATCACCAATATAAAGCAGACAGAGACAGTGATTTCTATAGTTGATAACTTAAGAAAGGTGGCTAATCCATCATGTTGGAATGCGGTTTGTTCGTTGATGAGAGAACAATATTTCACTTTGGATACCAGCGTCTTCGAATCTCTATATTCGTTGTTCAAAACAACATATTATAGTTTTTGGGGTTTGAATTTGCTTATTCAACACAAGACAAATCCATTTAGACAGGATAAAAATAACATTGCCAGGATTATGCTGCATAGAGACTACGCCATGTTTGCAGTTATTTGTAACATTTATGAAAATGCTGTATCATTCGCTTATAAACATTCCTCGAAGCAGTATATGCTATATCATGCTGTATCTCATGGTATAACTGATCTTGTATTATTGATTATTACACACTGGCCATTTTATTCGATTACCGAGCGCATTGAAGGAATTTCGATAGGAAACATAGCCATAAAACATCATAACATTAGATCATTGCTGGGTAAAAATCAGATCAGTCGGCAAGTTGCTAACAGCAAAGATATAAAAGAGTTTTCTAATTGGTTTTCAACAAAACGATTTTTGTCTTTATCAATCAGCCTCAAACGGCAACAACATTGGCCTGTGACGTGTTGAAGAATCGAGGGCTTTATAACAGATGTGTATCTCGACCAATTTGAAAAACGATATGCAATTGACAAGTTTATAAAACTCTATAGCGTTTTAAATGATGACCCTTCTAGAGAAGAAAAACAGCTTGTTTTAAAAACAATACAACAATTATTATGTGACATATCTAAAGAAGTTTCTCAGATAAATCAATTATACACGTTTAAAGAAATGGAAGTCGGCAGCTCAATGGAAGGTACAAGACCATTCAGGCCAGATGAATTCGACTTTCTTCTCATATGTACAGAAATAATTCGATATCTAGAAATTAGTCAGCACATAGAAAGCCACACATCGGTTTTAATAAAGCTATTGGATCCCCTTTGTCCAATAATTTTACAAAAGCAATGGATAATGCAGGGTGGATATTTTAATTTTGTAGAATACTCTTGGTCTCTCAGAAGACAAATCTACAGAGTTTTGAAACAGCTCTTTCAGACTGGATCATGTGGTCCTTACCTATATATCGAATCATTGTTCTATGGATTTGACGATATACCCTGCATCCATTTGAAATGGAGAGGACCAGTTTACAAGGACATGTCGATAACGATTGACCTTGTACCTGCTCTACGAATAAGGAACTACAATCCAAAAATTGCTTTTGTGGATGAACACTGTGAATACTACACCTTTCCTAAAGGTATTTTCTTTCACAGCAAAGGATATTCGTTATGGCCAGTGGCGTTTTCGGAAGTTGAACTAAAACTAGTTTGCAGTCTTCCTAAACAAGCAAGGTCAGGATTAAAACTTGCAAAAGGAGTTCGTATAAGAGAACTATTTCCTAAAAAGGTAGTACAATTACTTCACAATGTATCATCACTAGATGACTGTCTGAAAACATACATGTTGAAAACTAATGTGATCGTGTTATCCAACGTTGTGCCTAAAGCAACCCAATTTGATGAATTTCAATGGGCGTATATGACCTACGCACTTGTTGTCCAACGACTGTTGCTATTAGGTTCGATACAAAATATATTCGATGTATCTCCACAGCACATAATATTCACTGTATTTGCTTGTCGTCATGATAACGATATACCTTTGGAAGAAGAGCGAAAGTGTTGCATTCAAAGAAAGAACTTAGTCGTAATTGCACTGAATATCCGTGAAGTTTTACGCATCTGTTTAGAGAATGAGGGGAAAGATATCGCGCAACTAGACACATTTGTTTTTGAAGCTTTACGAAAACAACCGTTTGAATGGTTTATATCATCATAGCTACTTTCAAACAACAAAAGACAAATGAGGAAAAGTATACTTATCTTTAAAATCTGCAATTGATAAAGAACATTAATGAATTATGTGTAATTGTGAAAATAGTATGTTATGTATTTATATAAAAAGTCTACGCGTAACAGGCTGATAATTAGATATATAAATGTACGAATTCCTTGTTTAATTTAACAAGGGTGTTCATAGAGATCTTGGAGTATGCCAAAGACTGGAACAGTAGTTTGATCATAATCGAAAAAAAACATATTCCTCAAAGAATTTTAGGTTGTTGTTTATAAACAGGGTCTTTTAGATGATGAAGGCATTTGTTCACCCGTAGAGCAGTCGAGCATTAAGTAAAATTATAAAAATATTGGATTTATTAATTATGTTAAAAATAAAAAAAATGGCATATTCAAATTTGATGATAAACAAATACAAAATATGACAACCAATTAATCATTCAATAGGTGTGAAATAAATTATTTACAATCAATAAGCAAACTTTATCTTAAAAAGCGATAGAAACAAAAAGCTATACAAATTAACTCTTTAAATGTTTTCGATAATTATTTCTATTAAATTGTCTGCATAGTTTTAAAGCAAATTTCGTGGTTTTATAACTATTAGATTTTCTATTCTATATAGATATGATTTCATATGAGACAATTCGAATTTTATATCAATGATATTATAATGGGCTTACAATATATTTTATTCAAATATTTTGATATGTGTATTTATCGCGATGCCCATAAACCCTATGTTTAGAAATGGTATCAAAAGAACCTTGCAAATAGAGCTAAAAGTGTCATAATCGTCGATGTAATCAGCATTGATGAACTGTGTAAGTTTTACCTTTTCTTATATATGTCTTTACACCTTATTGTTTAAATTGGAATAAATAATATTATATTTATAAATGTTGTTAGTTGATTGTTATAACAAACTTAAATAATCATTCAGTTTCTTAGATAAATAATTCAGGCAATAATTACAATATTTAAATAAGATATACTAAGGCCAGGTCATAAAAGGGCAACAACCTCAAACATGTGCGAACGGGGTTGAGATTGCCTGACATGCACAGTGTAAACATTGTGTATTGATCTATTTTTGCTAAGGGGCTCTCCTCGCACTTAAAATCGAGGCGTCATCATGAAAAATGTTGTTATGCCTGGTCTACATGTGCATTTTTTTAGAGGCTGGATGACACATTATCAAAGGTGTGTATGTGGCACATATATATTTTAGATAATTATGTTTCTAACTGAGTTTCAACATAGTTTTAATCGATAACTCCTGTTAATGTTTTTAAGTCTGGAAATTTCAAAACACTACAATGGATATACACATGATTTATGCCATTCTCTTTAATGCAGTCAGACAAAAAGACGTTGCTATTATTCATTCATGTATATCAGATCCACAAGTAGATGTGAACCAAGCTATTCAAGGACAAAGTATTTTGGATATGGCCATAGTGTCGGGAAGTGTTGAAATAGTGGATCTTTTGCTCAATCATCCTAATATAAATATAAACAGACAAAAACACCATATTGAAAGTCCTTTACATTTTTCATTTATGTTGGCCTACTCACTAGATAATATTTACAAAAAGGGACCATTTATTGAAAACCGAAAACATCTAAAAATGAATTATAAAATAATAATGGAAAAGTTGCTGCGACATCCATCGATGGATTTTGATCAAAATGAAGATATATTTTTTAACTTTGTATGTTCCCGAGGTGAGATCGACATTTTAAGACTTTTGCTTACTGACTCAACCCTTAAAAAACACATCAAAACGGATATGAGATGTAGACTTACTGGTAATACAGCCTCACACAATGCTTGTTGGGGAGGCAACATAAATGTCATTAAATTTTTGCAAAAGTATAATGCGTTTGATGTTTTTGCCCTTAATAATAATGGACAACAGCCATTCCATGTTGCTTGTTATGAGGGCGAAGTTAACGTTGTCAAATTCATGTTAGATACATTTTCAACGTTGTACAAAATGCCTATTCTGGATACGAAAAGTGAGCAAATCCTACTAAAGGGACTAGAAATAGCCTGTGGAATAAAGGGAGGTGATGTCATTGTTTCTACTATTCTCGTGGATAAGAACATCGCCATTAGATGTATAAGTATAGATAAATGGATGGAGTTGTTGGGTACCACTGTTTCAATAGAAACATTAGTAGTTTTACTAAAGGCTATCACAAAAGTTACAAATCCGTCTTTTTTTAATCTTGCTTACATTTTAATGCATCAGCAATATTTTACCTTGGATAGTTCACTATTTCGATCCCTGTACAATTTGTTCAAGGCTACCTATGTCAGCTTCTATGGATTAATGTTGCTATTACGACATAAGATAAAGCCTTTTATATTTAATAAAGAATGTGCTGCATCGTTATCATTGGAAAGAGATATTTGCTTATTTAAAGAAATTCATCACATATATAGAAATGCTGGATCGTGTGTGCGCAGGGATTCAACGATGCAGGGTATGTTACATCACGCCGTTAATCACGAGATAATTGATCTTGTGTTATTGATTATTACACATTGGCCTGTGTATTCCACATCCGCGTGCATTCAAGGAATAAGTTTAGAACATTTATCTTTAAAGCATCCAATAATTAAACTTTTGAGCCATCCAATGAATCCATCGGTTTGTACAGACCGAGAAACAAAAGCGTTTTATGATTGGTTTGCAACCCAACAATTTCTGTCGTCATCGATAACACTTGCAAAACATAAGTGTCGCTCAATATCTTGTGACGAAATAGAAGACTATATCAACAATGTATATCTCGAAGATACTATTCGTTTACATATTATGAAGAAATATGTTCATTTTTGTAGATTGTTTGACTGCAAAGAGCCTATAATAGAAAAACAGCTTGTTTTTTCAACAATACAGAGGTTACTCAGTGATATGAATAATGAAGTTTCAAAAGTTAACCCTTTGTTTAAATATAAAATAATCCAAGTAGGTAGTTCAATGGAGGAAACACGGCCCTTTCGGCCTGATGAATTTGACTTCTTGCTGATCTGTACAGAAATTATTCGATATTTAGAAATTAGTAGGCATAACGAGGTCCATACAGCGGTAACCATCAAAACATTAGATGTATCTGGTTTAAAATATTTCCAAAAAGAATGGATTAGACCAGGAGGAGATTTTGACTTTGCATTCTTTTCCCTGTCACATAGACTAGCAATTTACAATGCTTTGAAAAACATCTTCTATTGTGGATCGTACGGTGCGCACCTGTTTATCGAACCCTTGTTATATAGTGGCGGTCAAATACTATGCATCCATTTGAAATGGAGAGGACCGATTTTCAAGGATATGCCGATTTCGATCGATTTAGTGCAGGCTCTGCATATAGCAGGCTACAATCCTGAAGTGTCCTTCGTGGACGAACCTTGCCAATATTACTGCTTCCCTAAAGGTCACTATTTTTTCAGTGAAGGAATTTCGTTATGGCCAGTGGCGTTTTCTGAGGTTGAGCTCAAACTAGTTCGTAATCTTCCTGAGGAGGCAAGAAAAGGATTAAAACTAGCAAAGGGAGTTCGTATCAATGAACTATTTCCAGAAAAGATTACACAAACAATTCAAAATGTATCATCACTCGATGAGTGTTTGAAGACATACATGTTGAAAACAAATGTGATCGTGTTATCCAAAGTTGCGCCAATTTCAAAACAATTTAATAGGACACAATGGGCTTACATGACATATGGACTAGTGGTAAAGCGTCTCTTGTTATTGGGCGACTTACCTAATATATTTGACGTATCTCCAAAACACAAGATTTTCCATGTATTTGCGTGTCGACACAGAATTGATTTAGCTTGCGAAGAAGAGAGAAAATGTTGTATTCAAAAAAAGAATCTAGCTATAATTGCATTGAATATCCGAGAAGTGTTTCGCTGTTATTTAGAAAAACAAGGTCAGGATACAGCACAACTAGACGAATTTGTCATGACTGCATTACAAAAACAGCCTTTTGAATGGTTTCAACGCTAATAGCTACTTATAGAATATATGTAAAGACAAATTTACAGGGGTTTAAGGTATGGAGCATTTAGTACTAAACTTTTAATGTGTAAAATGTGTAAATGTGTAAGTTTTTCTCAAAACATTTACAGGAGACAGTATGATTCTTGCATAAATTAAAGTACGAATCCCTTATTTGATTCACTCAATCGCTATTTGAAATTGCATCCAATAAATCACATTTTGATTCCGTTGTGCATTTGTATTTAGGATTACTTCAAATCATGTCAAAACAGATGTTTAACAATTGTTTAATTGAGTGTAATAAATTGCAATTGCGCAAGAATCTTGTTTTAATGTTAGATCTTTGCTTTTCATTTTAAAAATCATATGACATGTTTGATTTTATTCATCATCACCATCTGCAATATAATGACGTCTATGTTGATAGCTTGAATAATCTTAATGGGAAAAATCCTAAGATGATTCGTATAAATACATATTCATTTTGTTACAATTTTTCAATCAATACACTTAACATATTCTGGCTCACTCGGGATATACACTTGGGCTAAAATTGGCCATGTAGTCATCATATGCTAATATTTGGTCATAAATAATCGATTTTGATCATAATTCTCATATTAAGAAGTTAGCGAACACATAAAATACAGTGTTATATAATCTTATACAAAATGTAAATGTATCAATCAAGGTATCAAAACATATTTTTGTCAAGTTAAACATTATGAACAAAGTTTTCTTCAGAACGAGCCAGAAATATCCATTTTTATGTTAATAGAAATATCATCACCTGATTAAAAAAACTAATTTTTATGAAGCGTACATACACTCTTTTTCTACCATTTAGCATATATGCACGAAGAATTATTTATTTGTGCTGAGATTCGAATCAAACAAAACTATTTGCAAAGCTAGGGAAAATAGGGGGTTGCCCAACAATCTTAAATATGATACAATGCGCACCAATTGGTAAGGATCATATTTGAAACACAAACTATAGGGAATATGAAAATATTATGAGACGCAATATCTTTGTACAATCAAGTTTCTCATATCCGCAAAAATCGTGATAATCGATAGAAAAGCAATGGACGAAATAAACGACGTGGCGGAATATTTAAGTTATAGTTAAATAAGGGTATTTTGTTTCATTTTAATAGGAAATATCATAATGGACTTGAGGACGTTGATATCTTATTTCAGACTTTATACGTTATGCCTAAAAGCAATAAAGCTAAATACTAACGACTCAAAACTGGATTCAAAAGCTACGGTCGACTTTTCCGAGTAGTCTAATAGCATCGAGTAGCCGTATCTTCAGGTAGGACACTCTAGTTTGTTACCTAGAAAGAATGACAGTTATCTCTTTTAACATCTTTACTTAAGTACTAACTTCGGGCATTGCCTCGTTGAACAGTTAAATAAGGGTAAGAAGAGCTGAAAGTCACTGGAGCAAAGTAGCTAATATTTCTTGCATGGGGATTGTGCGAGTCAACAGGTTCTTCGGTAATAATAAAAGTGTCGAAATGAATCAACAAACCTCCGCTTGATTACTGATGACGAGGCATGTGCAGTGTAAAATTATGCTCTGTGTTAGATTAACAATCGAATACAATTTTCTTTTATTTTTTACTCACAACAGTTGTTCATCTCGATTTCAAACTCGCCAATTTGGTGAGTTACCTTCAGGTCATTCTGGCCAAGTGACATTTGGTGAGTGCTTAAATGGACCCCTGTATTGACATCTAGTTACTCAGGTAATATTGTACTAACATGATTATATTTATCATGTGAAGGTTCACAACAATTGGTATATTCCCATGTTTTGAATATATTACGCATATAGTACTCAAGATAACCTATCCTAGACACGTGTCCGAAGCGGCATGCATAACTTTTCATCCAGTCTTCTTTAGAAAAGTTCATATGAAAATCAAAGATAAATAACGCTAACAAAACATTATACAATTCGATTGATAGCCAATGTAAACCTCTGCGTCGCTCATCTCCTATTAAACGTCTAAGCAACAAAAACAAAACAGTCCAGGGTGACAAAAGGTCTGAACATCGTTAACATTAATTTTCAAAGATATTGTAATCAGTTCAGAATCAAAAACGATATAAACTCGTGCGAAATATTTCCGACCTGTAACCAATTTTAACGTGAAGAAAGAACTGATGGATATGATTGTGCTCTTCTTTCAGTTAAAAAAAAATAGAATTTTGTCAAATAGAAACAGCTTATAAAGAGTCAGTTTTCATTAAAAACTAAGCTTGAGCATTTCAACATGGTTATTATTGGAGTACGTGGTTCTACACATAGGTGGATCGCTGACTTTCTCAATGAAATTTCCCAACGAGTGGTTCTGGATGAATGTGCCTCAGAACTTGCATATGTGGACTCAGGAGTCCCCCAAAGAAGTGTACTGGGACTCGCGTTCTTCATAGCCTACATCAACAAACGTCCCGAATACCGACTCATATATCAATCCATTAAATCTAAAAAAGTTGGATTAACTGTGGCATATAGTGTTTCATGCAAAAGAGGCCAGGTTTTTAACATCATCAACGCGACGAAAACACTCAAATACTTGTATACCATCCACGGTCATGTCCTTGATACAGTCAAGTCCGCAAAATATCTCGGTGCGCACATCGAAAGCCAACTTAACTGGAATACAAATGTAAACAGAATCTCAAATAAAGCAAACGCAACGATCTCATTCTTATAAATAAATCTTTGCAAAAGCCCTGAAATCACAAAAGAACTCACAAGATTCGTCGACAACGAGTACAACCAAACTGTTATTATCACAAACCTATTGCTGCAGCTGACCAGCTCTAAACTGACCAGTTCTAAATGAGAGACGTGCACAGTCTAGGGTTATGCTCTACAATATAGTCAACAACCTTGCTGCCATTCCATTCCCTACTGCCTGACAACCAATTGTCATAGGCGGCTATAGTCATCGATATCTATTACATCTTTTTGCACAATGTTCTACCAACACTCATTATTCCCAATCATATCTATCGGCAAGAATTCCTCTAAAAGGAACATTATAAGAATCATAATGATAATATTTGAAGGAATATTACAGAGTCATACTTGGTGTCCAACAAAGGATCATATTATATTGGTTAAATGAGAAATAAACCATTACAACACCAACATAAGCTCACGAACGATAGACATGTAAGAAAAGAGCCTATGACAATAAATGTAGCGACGATTCGAGGATTCGAGGATGAAATCAATGTAAAAGATGCTTCCTGACTTTTTAAGCAATATTGTAGCATATGGCTTTTCACACGCGCCTAGTGGAAAACGTTGATTCGTGTCTTGTGGATTCTTGTAATAAAAGGGTACCATTATTTTGTTTCAGAATATATTGAGTATACTGTTGGCATTTAAATGCCATCAAAATATGAACAGACATTTCATTTGACATCGACAAATTTTATTTTGATTGCGTATCTTGATACGTTTGAGTGTTCACAATGCGACCAGCATTTTTTGACGCCTTGCATCATACAAAATTGTTTTGAGAGCAAAGACTGTAAATCAATATAACCTTTGGGTCTTTTGATAAAAGATTTGATATTAAAATGTTAATATCTTAGTGAACCGTGTAATTTAACTCAAAATTTCACATTGCAACCAACCGCCAATTGTTTCAATTGTTACACATTTAAGCATCCACCATACAAAGAAGTCGAAACGGGATCTTATAATGGTTTATATATCATGATGTGGTTGCAAATGAATGAACGTTCGCCAGTGTTGTGAAATCTTTATTTTTTACCAGTGACAACAATATTGATCACACACCTGCTTCTCGGATTGAGATTCACGAGGCGATAATGTTATCAAAGAATTAAACCATCTGGTCGAAATTTCATGCCAGCATCCAGCATAGATATATTTGTTTAATATAAAAAAGCGGTAGAAAGTAGGAGGCCGCTATGGAACATGTACAAAAAAATATATAAATGGTCTAAAACAGTACAGATACTCAAATAGTATATGCAATTACGTAACTCCCTTGTATATAAAATATTTCTTTGTAATTCCATTATTTTGCATTTACTTCTG
>LQRL01096435.1:0-12137 GCA_001703475.1 Hydroides elegans | reverse complement strand
ACGACGACCCCCCAAAATCCACATCAAATTCATCCGAGTGTTTTAAGGGCGTATCATTTGGAAAGTATATTTGGTAGAAAATTCAGAAAATTTGTTCTCAATGCCTCAGATAGTAAGCTTTCAAAATATATAAAAATATTTAAGAAATTCAACAATATAATTTTGAATGCCCGATTATGAGCTTTGGGGTCCTTTTCCTTATATAAATCGCACATAGTCCTTTGGGCATTTTGAAGATAGGGGTTTCAGATAAACCTTGCAAACAATGTGAATTGGCCTATATAATAGAGAACGAGAACGCGGCCCGTCAATGATAATTTTAAACGTAATATTGATAACTTATATATAAAAATCACACCTTCCACCTGTTGGTTGATCGCCGCGATTTACACCATTGTGAATGTTACAGATGATGGCTTCATAAAAAGATGATTCTATTTATGAGGTGAGGTCAGTTTTCGACCGCAATTACACAAAATAAGTGACTTCTAATCGCGAGTTTTACTGTTGTCTTTGTGGGACTGATACAATTTCAAGAAAAAACACTACCACTCCTTGTGATTTACCACAAAGAGGACAGTGAAAATCGCGACCTACGCCACCTTATGTAATCGGACATGTTTAAATTAAAAAAAAAAGATAATATCAAATTAAAAAAAACTCTCATACCTGCCACCCGTTGGTTGATCGCAATTGACGCGTTCACCGCGATTGACACCATTGTGAATGTTGTTTACAATTGGTTCGTAGAAAGTGCACAGTCGCTTGTTGTTTGACTCTCTTGGGTCATAGTGGTCAGTGCTTAGCCAAATGAAGAAGTATTGTAGGCGGTCCTCTGTAATTGAATGAGTATGTTATCATTATACACACATTCATAATTTTAATTTAAGTAATTATTATAATGAGAAAGTGCTCCGTTGCTTGTTGTTCGACTCTCTTGGATCGTAATGATCAGTGCTAAGCCAGATAAAGAAGTATTGAAGGCGGTCCTCTGTATATAAATGTTATAAATGAAAATATATATAACTGATAACCTATATATTTCATATATACATGTAACATATAGATTTATGTTTAAGGAAAGTGCACAGTCGCTTGTTGTTTGACTCTCTTTGGTCATAATGGTCTGTGCTCAGCCAGATGAAAAAGTATTGAAGACGGTCCTCTGTAGATAAATAAATATGTTATTTGTATTATATATATAAATAAATATAATTATATTTCAATAATTATTAAAATGAGAAAGTGCACAGTCGCTTGTTGTTTGACTCTCTTGGGTCATAGTGGTCAGTGCTCAGCCAGATAAAAAAAAAAAGTATTGAAAACGGTCCTCTGTAGATAAATGGATATGTTATTAATACAAATTATATATGAATGATAGCCTATATATTTCATATATACATGCAACATATAGATTTATGTTTAAGGAAAGTGCACAGTCGCTTGTTGTTCGACTCTCTTGGGTCATAGTGGTCTGTGCTCAGCCAAATAAAGAAGTATTGAAGACGGTCCTCTGTATATGAATGATAATGTTCAGTAGATTACATTATATGGTTTATATAAATAACGTTTCTATCTTCCCGTCTTATTATTTGACTTACCAACAAATAAACCTACACAAAATCCAATAATTCTGTACTACCGCAACCACCACAACACAAATAAACTCACATCAATAACCAGCGCAATTGAATATAAGTACCACATGCACCTCAGTTACTACTCCAAAATTGAGTGTCCACTAAGCTCCGAATCCTGAAACCCATGATTACCACCCAGTACCATCCCTTACCCTTGCTAGTCCCAACCCAAGCTTCCCAACGCACCACAATCGTATTAGTGCTAGATTACATTAGCAATTATCCTTAGATATTCCAAAACTCCAAAATTCAGCAACTGGAATTAGACTTACCACAGCAATCAGCCCTATTGAAGATATGTACCGCATGTACCTCGCGTACTACTCCCAAATCGATGGCCCACCAAGCACCGAATTCCGTGCTCGTGTGTGAACAATCGCCTTCAAAGAACTCTGCATGATAGACACCGTCGATAGCTTTTGCGGCATCATGAGCAAACCATTCAGACATTTGGTAAGCTTGCTTGTTTTTTAGATTGCCTATATGGAATATATAATATACACTGATATAAATGTGAATATTCCGATCTAGAGTTTAAAGCGAGTGTGTACATCGTCAATAGCTTTTGCGGCATCATGAGTAAACCATTCGGACATTTGGTAAGCTTGCTTGTTCTTAAGGTTACCTATAACAGAATAAACAATATTACCAACTGCTCATTAAATATAAATAAATATATAAGAGCTGTTTGGATGTATGTCATGTATATACATTTTGCTGTCTTTTCATCATGACCGACTAATTCGGACATTTGGTAGACGCGCTTGTTCTTATAATTGTCTATAGAAATATAGTAAATATTCAGATTCTATGAAATATATAAGTAAGAGTATGCTATCAACTGATAGGGATTGCAAACGCCGTCTATAGCCTTTGATGTGCCATGACCGAACCATTCGCACATTTGGTAGGCCTGTTTGTTCTTTAGGTTGCCTATGAAACAGTATAAAAGTATATTATAATCATTTTTACATATCTTTTCTTTTATAAATATAAAATTATCAAATTAAAGGCATGGTAAACAATGTATTTGGCCTTTTCTGTTGCTTGACCATTCGGACATTTGGTAGGCGCGCTTGTTCTTAAGGTTGCCTATATTGAATATATAGTATATAATGACATAAATGTGAATATTTAAATCTAGAGTTTATTGGGATTGTAGACACCGTCTATAGCATTTGATGCATTTTGCAAGAATTATTCGGACAATTGGTAGGCACGCTTGTTCTTTAGGTTGCAGCTACAGTTAAAACCACTTCCAAGTTGACAACTGAAACGAATAAACAAATAAACGAATACACGAATTAAAATATAAACGAATACACGAATACGAAAGATTTTGTAGATGGCCTTTCCTTGACCGAACCATTCGGACATTTGGTAGGCACGCTTGATGTTTAGGTTGTCTATATGGAATATAGATTATAAAATGATATAACTGTAAATATTACAACATATTTGGATTGTATAAAACGTCTATAGCCTTTGCTGCATCGTGAGCAAACCATTCATACATTTGGTAGGCGTGCTTGTTTTTTTAGGTTGCCCCTAAAAAGATTATCATTATTATTAGAAATGTAAAATATATAGATTTATTATTAATCTGCAGGGTAAACGCTGTCTATAGCCTTTCCTGCATCGTGCGCGAACCATTCAGATATGTGACAGGCGCTTCATTACCTATATATTTATATATCAACATGTGTTTGCTTAATATGCATATTTTACAACATCTTTTATAGCCTTTCCTGCTTCATTACTGAACCACTCGAACAGTTGGTAATGTTTGTTCACACAAAACAGGTAAAACACTTACTTGTAACCGGTTTTTTTATGTATCTATACCAATCTCGCTTGAAATTTATTGCTTGAAATTCAAACACACATTTTAATGAATGAGCTTACCACATCCCAGCAGTTCCCATCTTAAAGACACCCTGGTCTCAAAACTCAGAATGCGCAACTCCAACTGATACGTAGCGATCGCGCGCTGAAACATATTGACCACTTTGGTGTTTTGGTCCGTATTAAAATGCTCCAGTCCTTCATCGAGTCTGCGCATATTGTTGTTACCATCTTGGAAATCTGTTTGGAGAATGAATCATTTCATGCTAATTGTAGGTTTAAATGTTTTCTCCCTATTTGTTCGGAAAATGAAACACACATGGCCTTGATTACACGAGAAACAAAGTGAAAGAAACAAATATAATAGAAAAGCTGCATTGTACAGAAATATGTATTTCGTGCTGAACCAGGTCGAGGATTGTTCTTTTTTAGGACATCACAATAACCATGACGTCATTAAATAACGCAATTCTTGACCAATTAACACGCTGACCAGTGAGTTTGCTATACGTACTCAGACATTATCATTCAATCATTTTTTTTTCTCTCAAAACTGTTATGTTATACTTCAATCAATTAGAAAATAATAAAGAAATATGAATAATAATAAAAAAACACAAATGAAATAAAACAACATAAATAAGATAAATGGAATAAATATAGTATATTAAAGAATGAAATTAATAAAAATCAATGAAAATATAGCAAAACAAAAAAAAATTATAAATAGAAAGATAAACAAATAAATAAATATAATCATACTTACATACAACATACTGTGGGACCCATTCAGGCTCGTTAAATCAATCGATTCAATAAAATAGATGACTAAATAAATAAATAATTAAATAAATAAAATGAATAGATAACAATTATTTGATACATAAATAAAAAATATCAATACTAACAGACATCATATTGAGTGACCCATTCAGGCGCGTCGAATCGGCCTTGCGTAATGATTCCTTCAATAAGCACAATTTGTTCAAAAGTCGCCCGGATCCACTGGTCCAGATCATTGTGCCGGGCAACCCATGCTCCAGCAAATTCGGAGCCCGCCTAAAGTAATGAATCATTTATTATTTATTTTGGCTTAATTATCAGTTATTATGCATACGCATTTAAAGTTAAGTGCCTGTAAAGAAAATAAAGTAAAATAAAGTTGAATTCAAGGTATTAAAGTAAATAAAAATGAAGAAGCACGGTTTGCTCAAAAGTCGCCCGGATCCACTGGTCCAGATCATTGTGCCGGGCAACCCAAGCTCCAGCAAACTCGGAGCCCGCCTAAGGTTATAAATAATTTAAAATTTGCTTTGGTTTAATTATCAATTATATTATATACGCATTTAAAGTAAAGTGCTTGTAACGTAAAATAAAGTCAAAATAAATTTGAATTCAATGTATTAAAGTAAAGAAAAATGAAAAAGCATGATTTGTTCAAAAGTCTCCCGGATCCACTGGTCTAGATCATTGTGCCGGACAACCCAAGCTCCTACTAATTCCGATCCTAAGGTAAAATGTAGAAAGATTAATGATCATTAATGAATCAATGAATAAGTATTATTTGCTCAAAAGCCACCCGGGTCCGTTGTGGGCGACCCAAGCTCCCGCACAGTCCAATTCCGCCTTAGATAATACAAAAATGAAGTTAAAATAGCTTAATTAGCTTGATATGTTCAAAAGTCGCCCGGATCCATTGGTTGAAATCATTGTGCCGAGCCATCCAAACTCCTGATTACTTCGATCCCGCCGAAGACAAAATGTACAAAAAGAAAGCTAAATAAATGGGGCAGCATTAATTGTTCGAAAGACACCCGGGTCCGTTTACGGGCGACTTAACCTGTCGCATAGTCAGATTCGCAGCTAATTATTTAAAAGAATCACTTATTTAAGCAACAATAAGTAATCTAGCATGATTTGTTCGAAAGCAGCCCGGATCCACTGGTTCAGATCATTGTGCCGGGCGACCCAAACTCCCGCAAACTCGGAGCCCGCCTAAGACAAAATGTATAAAAAAGATAAATATATGAGGAAGCATGGTTTGTTCAAAAGCCACCCGGGACTGTTTACGGGCGACTTAACCTGTCAGATGCGCAACAAATTGAAACAACTTATTTGAAACAATAAGTTATTTAGCTTGATTTGCTCAACAGTCGCCCGGTCTAGTTGATCCAAATTATTGTCACGGGAGACTCAATTAGCTCCCTCATATTCAGACCCCTATCTACGATATCAAGCAACTATCCTGCAGGCATGTTGTCTAGAAAGCGGTATAACGTAGCTCCTTCAAATAACTAAAACAAAGCCTGATTAGAACACCAACATGTTAAATAATTTAGCACGTTTTTCTAGTATAATTTCAACTACTTACCCCAAACGAGTCGATGTTAGATCTCTCAGGCACAGTGCCTGTATACAGAGACGAGGAAGCACTAAACCTTACTCAGTCTGTGTCAGAGCACCCTGCTAAAATTATTCTTACAACCTTACCCTCAGTATTCTACCCCTGTGAATCAATTTACATCCCTAAGCCATAGCTAAGGGGAAGTCAGAAGTCAGAATTTTGCCATGAAGAAGATAAAAATCATATCCATTGATACGAGTTAAATATAAAAATTGTTTCAATGAAAGCGTTCAGTAATGAACTGAAACCTTGAGGTAAGGTAATAATATGGGAATACCTTATGAAGGTTCAATATTGTTAGGTGTTTATTGCACGAAGTGGTCAAATTGGATGCATCGAAGCCGAAGGCTGAGTGCATCCAATTTGACCCCTGAGTGCAATTAACACCTTACAATATTGAATCTGAATATTGTATTCCCTTTATTACACGGCATAACAAAAAAATCGTTACTGAAAAAGGTTTATTTTTTGCAATGTCATAGTGGGCGATAATATAATATGTTTAATTATATTGACAATCAGGGTGGATTATAAAATGTTACGCTTATAAAACATCTAGGATAAGAAAATAATTTATGCGAAATCAATTATTTAAACATTAATTCATATTTATATTGTTTTATTATGAAAAATTGATTTCGGAAGTGCAATCGGAAAATAGTCCGGGTGCAATACACAAAAATATTGCATCATAGCCTTTCCTTATCATTTCTTTAAGTGATGCACGCTGACCATGTAATAAGGTGGCATATTTACACTCTACAATCTCTTATCTTCAGTATTTAAGTAAATCAAGGAACTTACCCCTAGTGAGTCTAGGGAAGATCGCTCAGGCATAGTGCCCGTGTCCAAAGACGAGGAAGCGCTAACCGTCACTCGGATGGTTGGATCAGTGATGAGAGGGATGTTGCAGTAGAACACTAGATTTGCAATAAAACATAAAATATATAAAAGAACAAATATATTTTAAGAAACATATTATATCAAATATAGGTATTTGCATGAATGTAAATACATAATAAGATACTCGTCACTCTGATAGTCGGGTCAGTGAGGAGAGGGATAATGCAGTAGAATACTGGATTTGGAATAAAACAGAAAACATCCATACATTTTTGTATATACATTGTTATATGTGTATATAAAGATAATTGTATGTAAATAAATTAACTTAAGCAAATCGATGGATAGATGCTCGGGTCCTTTTACAAGGAGATGTTTATACTTCTTGCTCCTTCATTTGAAGTTGAAGTTTTTTATTAGATAACAAAATAAGTGCGTTCAAACCAAAACCTTTTTTCCATCTACTCATGGCAGTCATGCCCAAAGTAAAAATTGGATTTTATTAAAGAATCCCTGCACAAGGGATGTTTCCATAGGAAGCGGTTTTGTACGACAAACGGCAATATACCTAAATGTCATTTATAAGACTAGCGACAGGATACTACAAAGAACATATAAGTACGGTGGCTAATACTATTCCTTGTGCAATTCTTGTTAAATCTTGAAACTACACATTTTCTGATTGGTCTTGGGTTCTTCTTTAAAATAAATATGCTTCCATTTTTTCATTTTGAATATTAGGTATGAAAATAACGATGGCCGAAAAGCTCATCTTAGCAAGAAAAACGTCAACCTTCACAGTCAGAACGTTGACACAGTAAATGAATCAGCCGATGACGAAATAGTGTAAAAGCTGGCAAAGAAATATTGAATCGTAAATAAATCAACGTATTAAGATCACAAGTTTATTCATCGTCAGATTTCAAATGTAATTTGATTTTACTTTTAAAGGTAAAAATTGAGCTTAGATATTAAAACAATTGCTTTGTTATCCATGTCTACATTGTAATTGATTGACATAGTACATAAGAATGCATAAAAAGGATCACTATGTGGTGTCTAAATGAGTTCGAAATTGGCCTGAATAATCCTGTATACAAGTCGAAGGGATTATTTTAAGGGTTATACACATGTTTTTTGTAGGTATGATAAATGGAATATTGGAGTAAAGTGCGTATGGGCCATTGTAATTTAGCGAAACACAAATAAGTGTCATATAGAAATGATAGAATGATAGATAACATGTCATAATCTAATAAATTACTTTTTGAAACCAGTTTCGAAATAAGTCATATCATGAGCAATCTCGCATGGCTTATTATAGCATTTTCCAAAACATTAGTGTGATTTCAAAGACACATGATCATTTATTTAAAACAAAATAAGGAAATATATCAAACAGAGGAAAAATGATAAGTTTCTTTATCTCCGAGACGGATATCAAAACCGCAAATGATAGTACACAGCAAAATACTCGTTCAGCAACTTACATTACTATGGTTATATATACCCTAAGTTGGATTTCGCAAAGAAATACTGCTATTTTTCTGACACATCGACGCATCGGCAAGATCATTTTTTGCCATGTCACTCTAAGATAAATATTTTTAACTAGTGGCAATATGCAATACATTTCCACTGATGGCCAATATATAGCATATTTCTAACAAATCAACGGTCTTGACAAGTTTTTAATTAATATATTTTAACAGTTGGCTCCAAGTAGTTGTAAAAATGTGATTTCTTTCATTTATAAAACAAATAATATGTAAATTATAAATATATTGCCCATATTACATGTAATTGTATTATAATCAAAATATAAATAATATTGTCATTTTTATTTTTTACAAATAATATATTAAGAATATTAAGAATAAACAATAATATATTTAGAACATGCATGATACAAAGTACGCATATGTTTGATACATCAAACAATAACATATGTCACAAAAAATCAGAATCAGTGGACATTTTATGTTTCAATTTTCTGTTATTACTACAAATATTGTCTAGCCTGATTCCATTATTATTTGATATTAATAAAAAATAGGATAAATGACACAACATTGGTTTTAAATGCAAACTATTTGTACACTGTCATAACCATTATAATTTTATTTTATAACATTACATTATCACCATGAAAAACGACTCTTTAAATAGTTGTATTATATGCAGTGTATAACACATATTTCTAAAATGAATTATTTATAAGAAATACTTCATAATTCATACACCCATTATATGCTTACTTATATACATGTTTTGGTTACCATTTCTATATCTAGTTTATATTCCACCGTTTTCAAAAACGCATTGTCAACCTCAAAGTTGTTTTTATTTTTTTTCAAAATCCAATAAACCATAAATATTCACCCATCTTATTCTTGTTCATCTCACTAGGATTTGTACGCCATATAAAGATATGAACATGAAACAAATGACATTAATTGCATGCATGTCATACCACATACCAACGATCTTGATATAAATATGTTTCACAGGGAACAAGTTATATAAATGATGAATTATATTTTATCGCTATCATTTACGCTTGAAATCATATGCGTGATTCAATGCAGTGAAATATTGATCGGAATAAACCAATGATTGCCCCTCAAAAACTCAAAACTAAGTATAATTGGCAACTTATTTGATTATTTCAAATTATTTAACCAAAAAACCGTTAAGCGCTTTCAAGATAGTTCCAGTATCAGTCTGACATACAGTTTCGACCATAATATATCTGAATGCTTTGTAATGCTTGGTAAATGAGAACAGTTAGCTTCTAGATAAGACTTTATTGAATCGATGTGATGGGGGTTACCGCTTGGATATTGAATGGGTCACGATCATCCCAAAGCCGTGCTATCAGATGAAGACTGGGTATTGGGTATTGTGTTTGTCCAGATCGGGTCCTCACACTATTTTGACACGTTGGTATTGCCAAGGTACTGCATGGGTATTGCACCTTAACCTGTTGGCATGCGGCTATCGCCGAGTTCGTATATCGTTCCCCCGTTCCTGGACCATGTCATACGATAGAAGAGTATATGTGGGATTTCTTTCACCATTTTGAGGTCATGAAACAGTGTTTTGAAAAAGTATGCACATATGCATATTCCAAATAATTGGTTCATGCATCAAAAATGCGTGTTCACATAATAACACACATGTCCAAAAGAGAGTGTATGAGCGGTTACCACTTGGATATTTAATGGGTCATGATCGTCGCATTGTCGAGTCCGTGCTATCTGTTGAAGAATGAGTATCACTTGGGTATTATGTTTGTCCAGACCGGGTCCTCACAATATAGTTTGTTTTATCCGATGACAGTTTGGTATCGCTTTGGTGTAACGTTCGTCCCGATATGGTCTTCATATCAATAATTTGCCTTGACACGTTGATATTGCCAGGATACTGCATGGGTATGGCACTTTAACCTGTTGATATGTGGTTGTCGTATATCATGTGTTCGTATATCGTTTCCCCGTTTCCCTGAACATGTCACATGACAGTAGAGTACATGTGGGATTTCTTTCACCCTTTTGAGGTAAAAATACAATGTTTTGAAAAAGTATACACATATGCATATTCCACATAATTTATTGATGAACAACAAATATGTGTTAACATAATAACACATGTCCAAAAGAGAGTGGCTCTGATGTTATCCGTTTCCTCGAACATGTCATACGACAGAAAAGTCCATAAGGGAATTTAGTAACAATGTTGATGTGCGCCTTTCAACAGTGGTAGCAGAAATTTCATGGTGATACAGTAAGCCATAAATGTGCATGCTATTCACATCAGAGGAACCATTTATACGTTTTCATTATATGTTTTGTTTTAGTAGAACTTGTTGGCGAGTCACAAAATATTATTATTAGGGGTATGGTTTTCTACCGGGATATGCGTTATTTAAATATGGGAACAGAGAAAGCGTGCTATTGCTGAGGTATTACAATACCAAGAATATGCAATATATATATTTAACGGATCACCATGAAGAATTTATATCAAGCTAAGTATTGACGTGTTTACGGCATTTGATAACGCCTTAACATCCCAAATGATTTGTTGTTTCAAGGGAGCTTGCTCTGCGAGTTGCGAAGCACACAAATGATCTGGTCAACTATCAGGAGGCGCGCTTTTCGAATGCGGCAGCAACGATATCGTGGTAATTCTGCGGTGAAATCATTGTCTTGGTGTTCACATTCTGGATTAGGTAGATACTTGCTTTTGAACACATAACGATCAGTAGCAAAGAATTCTGTGACATTGCCCAACATTATCAACTCACGAAGTTTCTCAAAAACCGCTATGGCCCAATTCCATCGGTTGTTTCTTTCACTCTCCCGATCATCACACACATAGTTTTGAGTCAAGTAGAATACACAGGTTTTAAGGTGATAGGTTCGTATTACTTTATGGATGTCACAAGAAACACCGATGACGATGAGCTTTTGTATTATAGGCTGAATAACATGCACGATGCGAATAGCTTTTGCTAATCGGTATCCCTCGATTACATGCGTAGGAAGCGCTTTGATCAAAGCGTTTTCAACCTGGGAAAACACTGTTTGATTCTGATAGTCAACGAATAAACGTGGACTGTGTTTCGCTTCTGTCGATGATCTAACGAAGCGATCCACTTTGTCAGTGTTGCCATCCTGTAATCTATCATGATCCGTCTTTGAACTTCCAATAGCTTGCTGCTGATCACGAGGCACAGGGAGCAAGTTGTGATGGGGGAGGATGACAGTTGTTTCAAGCGCGGTTGCACGTACCAGGTCTATTGAGATGCGAGTGTTTAGACGCCCTCCATCTATCCATGTGATACTTAGACAAGGATATTTACCATGAGTATTCAGTTCAATGCTTTGAATTGCCAAGCGAGGATGATATAACCTTACTTTAATTTTTAAAACAGCCATTTTCAATCTTTGATTATAGTCTCTCACATATAATGTTGAATTTGTGTGCAGCACATAGTCGAACTCGTCTATAAACAAAGCCTGTGTGCACTCAGCTGTGCTTCCTGTAATTAATGGCACATAAAAAGCACCTGGATCTTCTTCCTCCATGACCTTGCATATTTCCCTTATCAACCAAAATATCGCATTTGCTTTTTCGTCGTTTCGACAACTGCTTGCACAGATGTCCATTTGCTTCAAAATCGTTGGCATGGTCGAGCATTCCATGGTTTTGTATGGGAGGGTTTGACATATTTGCGTAGATATTTGAGATGTAAAAAAATGACGCTCTTTGTACCAAAGCAAAGGTTTGTCACTATCGGTATTGCTTAACACATATATTTTATTGGTTTCTAAATTAGTATTAATCGCCCATTCTAACAATTTAGATTTTGAATACGTATCTAACTCATAATTGTGCGC
>LQRL01096433.1:0-10447 GCA_001703475.1 Hydroides elegans | reverse complement strand
GCTTATTTATTTTAATTGATATATCGAGTCTCTATTTCTAGAATCTTCATCACTAAATGTTCTAAAGCTGAGTGAGAAACCACTTAAGTCTTATGTAATTATCATTCGTTCTGCTGCTACTAAGGTGATAGTAGTGAGCGTAAACGAGCGCTACGAAGGCACCAACGACAATCGCTCTTTACCAACCATGGATGACGACTTGGCGCGCAAACGCATGATTGCTCCGCTACTCTCCAAGCTCTTTGCAGCTACGAGCGATTCTTCGAAGTCGAATGTCCTTGTATCGGGTAGGTCATGAGGAGAGACATCTCGTTGCGGCTGATGAGTTTCGGTTTAGTGTAATATCAAGTAGTATCTAGGGTGGTCTGTTTTGTAGTTTGTTTGTAAAGATGAATGTTTCTATGATGATTGTTCACCGACGGGTTACCAAGACTAAAGCTTGTTCCATTGAAATATAAGTTATAGATTTAAATATAATCCATGAAACATAATTAAAATAATATAATTAATCATCTAATACAGTTGGATTATAAAAAATGAGATTGAAACATGTCATACCATTTTATATACGTTTCATTTGATTTTCGCAGGTTTGAAAAATCACGAGGAGACAGTGGGCAGACTGGTGTTTGACAATTCGGCGCCCAGTGACAAACCGCAAGCCAGACTAGTGCTACAAACGGATAAACTTTTGAGATCCGGTAAGGACAGATGCCTATTTTACTGGTAATATCATAAGATGACAATTATATTGTTATTAAGTATAATGCAATAGTATGCAGTATGCGCTTTTCTTCAAAAGAGTTTGATCAAGATAATATATATTCAGAAGAATACAACTATATGTTCATACAATGCAATTTAATTACTGGTTTCATGTGTTTCATGTGTATAGCTGAAAATAAATTAAGTTGGGGTTTTAAACTAGTTTGCAAGCTTAGTAGTTATATCGGAATTATTGTGGCTTTTCATGTGTAAAGCTGAAAATAAATTAACTGGGAGCTTTAAACTAGTTTGCAAGCTTAGTAGTTATATCGAATTATTGTGGCTTTTCAAAACTCCTATTGAATATAGAATTTAATGTGAATTCATTTTGTGTAGGTACCAAGCCAGCAGGTTCTACAATGAAAGCTACCGCCGCGAAAAATGGCAATACCACTGAAAAAGCTCAAACCACGGATCAGTCTGTTTCCAAAGTAAATCCTTCAACAAAATCAGCCGCCGGGGTGGTGTCAAAAGAATCGACTGCACAAAGTCCCGCTGGCCGCCAGCCAATAGACCTTACGACTAAAAAGTCGATACATTCCGTGATAGCTAAACTACAACAACCTGCACCGACTAGCTCCGAAAAACCCAAACCTCGTGCCGACGCAAAGCCCTCCGTTGCTTCTCAAATCATTTCAAGTGCTGTTGATCAAAAGGGTGCATCACCGAACACTGCCCAAAGAGCTACCCAGAAGCCCACGCGCTCAGCTGTACAGCAAATCAATGTAGGTCGAGCTGTGAGGAGTACAACTCCGAAACGAGATGCGAAAGAGCAAAGCGCAACCCCGCAGCAGTCAAAGACTGGAACAAAACAGTCTAAAGTTGCACAGGTTAAAACGACGCCAGTAGAAAGACGATCCCCGAAAGTTAAACAGGTCACTCCTAAGATTCAATCAATAGCCGATCAGGATATCAAACTCCCGCAAGGAGCATCCGGTACTCAAATCATAGTTACAAAACCACTGCCACCAAGTGAAAGAAAGGCGTTAGAGGCAAAAGTGATCACAACGGCTTTACCAAAAAGTCCCGAACCAACGATTTCATTGAAAATGGACGTAACCGAATCCCCAACTATACAAACACCTTCCTCATCCTCGAAACCAACGCCTGCCCCTAAAGCAATGGCATCCGTTTCAAGTGAACCCCCAGCCAAATCAACGAAGCGTAAACGCGAAACGCAACAAGGGTCACGTGACGAATCTGCCATGGATACAGATGACAGCGAGAGTACAGGACCGAGCTCTACAAAACGTCCACGTGGTGTCGCCAAACAAAGTGATCAGACACCGAAATCCACCGCCGCCGATAAGCAGAGCCCTCCTTCTGCTCAAGGCGGAGCAACCGGTGAAAAACCTCGCTCAGCATTCACTGCGATTCGCCGGTTCGCATCCAGGAAGGACATGGACGAATCCAAATCTACGACCTCACCCATGCCCCAAGTACCGACTGCGGCTGCTGCGAAATCGAAATCCGCAACCGATATAGCGACCCCAGAGACCCAAGGTGGCTCAAGGAAGCGGCCCGTCGGGGATTCGTTGAAAAAGGCGGGATATCAACTTGACGACATGCTGGCGGCTGTTGCCAAGGGAGCGGGGCAAGTGCAAGCTGCCATGCATCCGATTGTGGCTTCGCGCAGGCGCAGTGTCAGTTCCGGGTCAGAGCGGTCGCGAAGTCCTTCCATTATGAAAAAGGTGTGGGTGTGTTAATGATAAAGTGCCTCAATTTGTATTATTTTTTATCTTTCATTCAATTAAACATGAACGATTATATGGCTGTTTTTTTTTCGGTTGAAAGACAGGCATACTAGACATGTTATACAGAACGGAAGATAATATATAATTTCGTTGGATTTTCCTTTTTTTCTAGAATATATTAAGAGATATTAATAATCATAGAACAATTCAAACTTTTAACAAAATAACAGTATTATATCGATTTACCACCATTACGAATTTTACAGGAAGCAAAAGCAAAGCAATCTGCTAGTTCTGAAGTTACTTCAGTTGGAAAGCCACAGGTATTTTGACATTCATTCATTTTGATTAATAAAAATGAATACAAATTTTATTTCAATGGTTAGATTAACAATATTTTAATGCAATAACTGATACTTTTGTAAGTACTTGGTCCTGTAGAACGTTACTAACAATTACTGTGTTCTCTAATTATTTAAACAAAATGATTTCGGTCATTGCAGATGTGTCTGTCCGTAGTAATGAGAAGTTGAATGGGTTATATGCCCACTACCATAGGGGACCAGTGTCCTTGGACACAACAACTATCCCATAATTCCATCACCACACAGCCGGTCAACCCACGTGGTTTCGCCGTCGGCCAGAAACTAGAAGCCGAAGACAAATCGAACGGCCTCGTTTGCGTGGCCACAGTGGCCGATGTGCGCATGGGCAAACTGTGCATTCACTTCGACGGATGGGAGACCGGATATGACTTTTGGTGTTATGCCTGGTCGCCGCTTATACATGCTGTGGGGTGGTGTCAGGACAATGAGGTGCCTTTGTCGCCGCCTCAAGGTAGGTTGATTTCTATTGAAGAAATACACAGAAGAAACTCGTTAAACCGAACACCTCGGGACTAGCGAAAAACCGTTCGGTTTAACCGATTTTCGGTTTATACGATAAGATAAATTAAGTTAATATAGCAAAATTTGTTCCGTTTAAGCAATAATTCTGTTTCCCTATCGGTTTAACGAGGTTCCACTGTACTAAAATGCTTTAGGGTCCGACCCCTTCTATAACTTTAATGCTTGTTTAAAAGGAAATCATGCATAATCAAGATCACTGTGGAGTCTCTGTCTTAGTCATTCTAGTCAAGAAAAAAGAAACAGATTCATGAAAATTGTATTTGATAACCTACGTGATAGATTCAGTTTTGTCATTACATGTTCGTTCGTTGCTTGTGTAGGCCATTCGATACAAATGTTTAATATATCCTGTATTTTGATTCAGACTGGGAGGATATCTCTTCCTTCACGTGGGAGAAGTACATGGAACTTACAAAGTCGGAGCCAGTTCCTGAATGGGCCTTTAAAGAGGTAAGGACCTTTTGTTCATCGTCAATCATTACAAATCTTGATTGGTAACATTACAAATCATGGTTAATGGATTCGTGTGCCGATTGATATCGACGAGTAGCATTTTTGCGACTATTTTGTCAGTTCATATAATTATGGGTGACCACGCGCCTGAAACAAAAAAAAACAGAAAAGGCTTGAAAAAAAAAAAGAAAATAGAAATTTTAAAAAGCGTGATCACCCTGGTCGTATAGGCCTAGTAATTAAAGTTGAGCATAATTGTGCCAAAATGACTTTTGTTATAAAAGAAGACACGAAGCTCTGTAACGATTTTCACAGGCGTCAGATCTACATAAGAAGGAAACACGCACCAAGCCGAAGCAGACTCCTACGCAGGATAAGGTCATCAAACGCAAAGTGCTCGGCTCAAAAATAGCCGCCGAAAAGCAGAAAGTGACACAGGTTCGTATAAGACATTGATTGCTAGAATTTATTAATAAATCACAATACTAAATCCTAATTGAAGATTGTAATATTCTCATAATTGTTAACAATGGAAATTCTAAGCACCATGGTCAACATTTTCTTTTTTAAGATTTTAACAGAATCTAAAAGTTTGACATAATACAGATCCTTTTAGAACAGGCTTTGTAATGAATCTTTCGCATAATTCAATATATAAAAATGTTGATACAGAAGTCGGGCGCCAAGGGCCGTGGAGCTGGCGCCAAAAGCAGCAGTAGCAGCAGTGCTACGAGTACAGTTGTTGGCGCCAAATCGGTTGCCCTGGCGCCAGCCATTGAGGAGGAAGACACGGTTCGCAAAGTTATCAAATATTGTGGCAAGTGCGAGGCCTGTCGCCGCGAGACCGACTGCGGAGAGTGTAACATATGCATGGTAGGAAAGATGCATTGTTAAATTCAGGGGTTAGCTTGGAGTGAAGTGTTGATCAGTCACTTTGACAGCTTAAAATGAAAGTTTTAAGCAAAGATGCTGAATCGTCTAGTGTAACCCTATTTATGACGTCACAGATAATCACAATTTTGTTTTGTGAAACAAAAAAAAACTTTTTTTTGTTCAGTATATCCAAATTTGAAGATCCTGTTTATTAAGGAAGATGAATTACATTGACCTTAAGATGAAAATTGTGTACTCCTCTTAGGATGTAATAGAAAAAAAAACTATATAATTTAATTCGTTGCAGGATAAACCGAAAACCGGCGGACACAACACGCGACATAAGAGATGTCTGTTGAGGAAATGTATTGTATATACAATGGTGAGTTTTTCGTTTAATTTTATACATGGAGCCCTCCACATAGTGACTGATTTTAAGTTGTATAATATTGCATTAAGCATGACATAAATATCATAGGTATGTATGTGCTGTATGTAATTGCTACAAATTTTATCTAGAGCTCACTAAGCAACCTATCTATAATCTTTAATGTTGCTAGCTTAGCTATTTAACCGTCAACTATACTAGTATTTTCAATATTTTGACAAGATCTAGAATAAATATTACTATTTCGATCATTCCTTTCACTTCTTTTTTTTTCAGCCAAGTCCTACAACTTAGGGCTATTTTATGGACGAAATGGGACATTTGCAGATCGATGGCATTCGGATTTGTCTTTAAATACTTCGATCATCTTAAAAGCAGAGTTATTAAAAATTGCAGCATGTTAAGAGATTTAAAGATCTTGCACGGCGAACTGCAATATATCACATGTGAAAATCCTTAACATTGAGTGTAACCATAAAATACATATACACAATTGAAGGGCTCCGTGCAACATTGTGTTAAGTCTACTTAGCATGGTTTTGATTTTTTACTTGGAATATACTCTTGTCGATATTATCTATCATTTGTGTAAAGCTTGTATCTTATCTATCGCTATAGATAACATTTTTCTAGTGCAACATTGTGCTAAGTGCCAAGTTTTTCACATTTCGCGTGCAACAAAATGCTTTATTTACTTAACATAATCCACAGTTGTTTTATATAGCACACACATTTTCGCAAAATATTTCCGTGCAACATTGTGTTATATTGACTAAACACAAGTCTACTATAGCTTATATAGCGCGCGCTTTTTGTGCGATTGTTTCCGTGCAACAAAATGTTTTATTTACTTAGCATAATTCGTGTTTTGCAATTTTCGCGTGCAACATGGTGCTAAATTTAAGTTAACTGTATAAGACCAATGGAATTGAATATAACATTTTGTTGCACGCTAAAATGATCAAGTCAAAACGTGTTTTATAGACTTGCATGGTCAAATTTTCATTCTTTTAACTGATAAAACTTAATGGCCATGTTTTCTTACAATTTCTTTTCACATTGCAATGCGCGTGAGTAAATGCATTCATCACATACTTTTTGCATAGAAATCGGCCTATAAATAACTAGGCTAGCTTCAGTTTTATTTCAATATCTTTAGGTTGAGTTTTCTCGAAACATCAATTTCAGACTTAACACATTGTTGCACGGAGCCCTTCAATTGTGAGCAAACATGGGAAGGAGTTTTAAAGTGCTATTTGAAATATTTGATTGTTTTGTCGGATCAAATAAAACTCGGACGCTTAATTTGTAACATATATAACTGTGTCATAAAAATGAATTGCATTTAATTATAACTTGAGAGAAATTGAGTTTTTCATCATGCCATCATCGCTTCTTTCGTTTTGTGTTTACTAACTTTGATACTGATACATCAACTATACTGGTTAACTGCTGGACAACTATCCTTTGTATAAATGTGTCACAGAAATGCTTTTAGATGTAGGTGTATATGTTCAAATGCTTTATATCTTTTACTCGATGTACAATTAAGGAACATATTTGTATGTCCACTTTTTGTTTCAATTGTTGGTGATTTGAGTTGTTTGCGATATGAAATGTACAGTGCAACTGTTTCTTTGTTAAGTTTGTTTGTGTCATTTGTAAGAAAGTGAAAATTGTGAATGTGAATGTTGAAACAAACTTGTTTCCGTATAATGTCATGTTGATATGTTGATGCTGTAAATTAGCGATAAAATGTAGTGCGGCGATAATTAGAAGTACAATTCCGGTATTTGTTAACGTTTGTCTTTTGATGTAAAAACAGGATTTGCGTTGTCTAGATACTACTAGAATGAATCAAAATTTTCTATAAAATGTTATAGATTTACCTGGTAGATGCTATAGTTAGTAATTAAGTAGTACAGCACGATGTAAATTGAAATATTCTAGATTTAAGCTCGTTTCTATTCTCAAAGCAATGAGATAATGGTTCCCTGCATATAGCCAATTTCATTTTCGAGTATGCGTATTTTGACAAGACTATCTCTGAAGCAAATACATATATATCATAGCAAAACAGCTAGCAGAAAAGAACATAGATATATACAGAGCAATACGGCTAGCACAGGATAGAAAAGCGTGGAGAATAATGATTGTAATGTGAATAGTGAAAAAAACTGTGATTAAACACATACGTATATTATAGACAATCTATCATTTTGGATACATCCTTTATATTGTACGAGGGGAGTCATCTAGACGAACAAACCTCTTCTGCTGCTGCTGATAGCAAAATGTAAATATGTGAGACCTAATTGCCACCAGTTTAATTTTTAAACATTGAACCAAGGTTAAATTTTCATATGTCAAACTGACAATTATTTCGTAAATCTGTTGAATATGCCCCTTCTTTCCACGTATAGTTTCTTAATTTTATACAAGCTCTTGTATTCTAATTGCACTATGTTCAATCCATCGTATGACATCAATACACTAAAGACCATGTATTATCCTCTCAACTGTGTTCAGAAAGGTAAACTTGTTTTATTCCTGTGCATGAAACTGCTTGCACGTTTTTCATATTCCAGATGTACATAATTTTGTCACAACTAGAAATAAAGAGCCGAAAATATTCCATTTATTTGTATTTCTCATTCATTCATCCATTTCACTATAGCATGTTAAATAGTTAATAGTTAATAGAAATAAGCACAGCATAAGCTATAACAAATAAAATGGCATCATTATTAACGAAAGCCAAAACTTTCCTATCACCCGTCAAATGTTCTTCAGTCTTGAAAATGACACATTCGTTTAACAAGACGTCATGTAATATCATGACACCATTTTAGAAAAAAAAACTGTAATCCTTCGTTACGAAATCACCTCGTTGAATAATTTGTACACACAAAAGTTTCTCAAGTCTTCATGTTTATTGAAATGCACTTTATGATATCCGACTTGATGAAATTAAAATCGTGTCAAACTGATCTGTTCGCTGTGAAATCACCATCTGTCCGCGATTACAGAATGACCTATTAAAGAAGAAATGAATATATATTTTGTATTCCATTAATTAATTTTTTTGTAATCAAAGCATATTCTAAGCTGATATTTATGGATATATAGATCTATTCATTGATAAACATACAGTAATATAAAGTAGCCAAAATGTTCCATGGACGTAAAGAAATGTGCTGTATATTCTACTATTTTATTTGAAGTCTATGACGAAATTGAATTTCCACGAACCTGTCCGACGGCTGTTTCGGGATGAACTCGGCACCTGATCGACCACATCTTGGGCTGGGCGATGACGCAGTTCTTCTATGGGCTATGTGTAAAAGGGGACAAAGATATGAGCTGCACATAGACAAATACTTGATAGGTTTTAATTTTTAGCATACTCGTCTGATTTAGAATTTAGGTGTCGAGACGCTTAAAGAAACGTTTGACTGTGAGTATCAATTTAATAACAAAGTTGTTGAGTTGTTGAAACATGCAATAATTCATATAATGTTGAAATACCTTGAAATCTAAATACGTGTGTGTACTGCACAGGGCAATGGCACAATGAGTAATTGCCATAATTGCAAATACCGTTTCAACGATGGCGATAGACATCATTATAATGAAGATGCCATCCGCCTGTGGTATACAAAAAAATAAATATACATGTATATATAAAAATGTATAATCAAATTGTTCCTTTGTGAGTAAGGAAATTGGAGGGGCACCCATGTATAAACATCCTAAATATCCTGAATGCTGTAACTCAATATAACTGAAAATTGTAGTTGAAGCTATAAAATAAAATAAGGACAAAACAATATTAGTGCTATGTGCTAGTAAATATGTTTTTTTTTCTAAAAATGGGAAACAAGCATCCTACTTGGTTAAATTATATAATTTCATTAGATTGTATATTTTCCATATCTTATTATTTTCTACCATGTGATAGGCAAGTGTCGTGGCGTAGACTATCGCAGACATCAGCGAAGTGATTGACTGTAGTAAAGTAACTCGGATCTGAAATCAAGACAATCAAATTGATAATCAAATTATATGAAAGAAAAATATAAGTATATGATCACTTGTTTCGTAGCGTACCACCACTCATCAAATATGCTCGATATGATGATAACGACAATAGTGAAAAACAAAGGTTTTTTTTACAACAAAAGTGAAAAATGTTTCTACAATAAAAATAATATCTCCAATATTTATCTATTGAATATGCAGAATTTAAATTAGACAAGATATAGTTATCTGATTTCTTTACGTTTACGTAAACGAAATCATATATTATTTTCGTGGGGTTTTGAACCGCAATCTACTTATGGATTGTGTGGAACACTTTACTCTATCAATTAGACTTCCGACATGTCTAGAAGAGATATCAGCGCGTAAATTATGCTTTTGTGTTTATGCTCGTATAGTTACACATATCGAATGTTATTTTGCATAATAAATACAAGCATTTTAAATGAATCCATATTCCAAAACGGTTCAGATTTTCCCTTAAACGCTGCCAGCACTGTACGACTATACCCGTCCCCTATTGGTTAAGACGACATCACATGACATAAACAGCATGCATTTATGCAAATTGCTCTTATGACGCAATACAGGCACTCTATTGACTGCAGCTGTCAGTCACAAGACACACCACCAGGGGCTGCCAATAGTTATGCACAGTAGGCGGGGCCTACGCTACTTACGGCAAGAGATGAGTCAATGCCTTTATTGAGGCGTGCTGCAGTGACTATTTTTAGAGAAAAAAAATCACTGCTTTAATGTTTTAATAAATTTGAGCACTGGGAAGTAGATTTTTGATGTTGTATAATAAATAGATAAAGGCGTGAAACAGGTATTCAATTTGGCCCTTTCATGAATATGAAAATTAGTAAACATAATATTATGATTTAATTAAAAATCTTTATTCCCAACACAATCCTAATTGGTAATGGTGCGAGTTCTGTATTGCAGCAGTAATGTCTCAAATGAAGCATTTTAAAAATAATTCTGTTGTAAAGAAAAGAAAAGAAATCAGATTCTTATATTCTATGAATATATCTATCTAGTTTGTCTTAATATTAAGTTATAAACTGACCATGTTGACAGATTTTGATTGTCCAGCCAAAATATGCGTTGTTCCTCCAAGGATCCACTGAAAAATAAAAATTTCTAAATCACGTGACACTACATAGAATGTTCTTTGGGACAAGATCGATATCCTCGAAACTAATCGGATTAGAGCCCTGAGTGTTGGGGGGTTGAAGGATTATGTTGAGGGGCATTATATTTGGTCATGTATATAGAGAAAAATAAAGGGGTTGAGAGGCATGACGTCACAGGGAGCTCCG
>LQRL01096431.1:0-13941 GCA_001703475.1 Hydroides elegans | reverse complement strand
CCTTATGGACCCAACCCCCCCCCCCCCCTCGCGATATGTTTCACCCCGCCTTATTATCAGTGCCCCTTCAATGTTCGATCAACATCGTCTATAGAAAGTGTATTTCATTATGCAAAATGTAAGAGTTTGATTAAAATGGACTGTAATATAGAATATAGACGAGACGTTATAAATGAATTGAAGCAATTATGATTTTACATTTAAATTGGTGCCCCTGTAGCCTAGGCATTATAGTGGTTTCTATAGTGGCTATGATAAACAACCATAATGGTTTTTATACCACGCACACATGTGGGCAGCTATCGGCTAGTGTTAACCGTATGGCGTTTAACGTTTAGCATTTCACGTTAAGCGTTTTGCAGGAGTACCCAGCGAACGATTTTTAGAAGTGTGTCTAATTTGACTTCTTTTGTTGTGAAACGAATTCATTTGCAGCTTAAAGTGGTGAAATATTATTCCTTTCAGTTTAAACTTTATTCTTTGTTTGCCAGCCAGGAACGCCCAAAAATCGTTGCCAGCAAAATGTTGCCAGCAAGAATAGATGCTCTTGAATTTTTCACGCCCCTCTGAAAGTTCGCCAAAGCTAGTATATTCCCATATTTCAGCCATAATATGCCCAACAAATGGTTAATCAAATGCAATCATTGCATTCTACTAACCGTATTTCTTGAATTAAAGCAAAAAGAAAATTTTGATATTTATTCTATTCTGTGAAAATGCCAGCAAGTAAGATTTCCTAGCCGAATAGATATTTCACCGAATAAATCGCTGGGTACTCCTGGTTTTGTGTTGACGTTTTGCGTTTATGCGGTTAGCGTTTAGCGTTAAGCATTTTAGCATTTTTAGATCTCATATGTGTCAGCTATTATAGGATGATTTAATCCACTAATGTGCTGTTGGAAGGCTTTTGAGGCTCCTACAAATCATAATAATATAAATTAAGTAGCATATATGCGGGGGCGCATGGTCGAATATGTAACCGTCTTTTCGTCCGGGCGATTGTCGTTTTAGACGACACTCGCGCAAGGGCGAATGTCAATTTGATGAAAATCCACTCTGTGCAAAGTCCACTTCGATCTTGTTTTAAGGTAGATGTGAATAAAAAATGAGATCGAATAATCCGCAGTTTATTGCTATCTCATATTCTTAGCAATCAAAATAAAGTTAAAACAAAGGGTATGAGCAACAATGAAATAAAATAAAACGTGGCATAGACCTCTGCATATTTGATACACTGTTTTTTTTTTTTCATATCTAAATAAGCACATCATGCATAACAATACATTATGTATGCCGGTCGGTAGCATTCTGTCACCGGTTTTTACAACATTGTAGTTATTAGGCATGTCGTTTCGATATGTTTACGATAGATTTATCAAAGTTAGATTATATGGTCTCTTACATTCTTCGTTTTCTCCCCTTATACCAATATCTTCAGTAACAGAGGTCAATCAACCCCAGAAGAAAAACACTCCTCTAAAGGCGGAAAACAAAATTTTCTAATCTCACCAAACTCGTTGATTTTAAAATCCCTTGAATGATGCCGCATCAAACCGAAGTTTATTCACCATTTATATTTGGAGTATTCAAATCTATTGTTTTATCTACAGGCGGAGAGCACCAATTTTCAGAAGGTCATCAAACTCATGGACTTGATACCTCCATTGAACGATCCACAAACTATACCGAAGCTGTGCACCATCTTGGAGAGAGACTATGAGTGGTTGGCGGATGAGATCAGGGCGGAACTTGTAGCAGAGCGGGGCCAGTTGAAAATTGACGATTATATCGTTAAGGTAAACATATATTCATGTTTTTTTATTATGTTAACGTATTTTTTATGAAAAGCGAGGCTCATCGAATCACCCGGAATATATCAAGGTCGATATCATATAAATGAATCGTGTAGCGCTTCCAGTAATTATTTTGAAATATGGTTTCTGGCAGTTGCAATAGACTAGCCGAAATTCTTTTTGTTAATATCCATTTCATAATCACAATTTTAAAAGATGCATCCCCAATTAGATTTATATAGCAAGCAATCTATATAGTGTATAATTTTAGGAGTCACAACAGCTCGTATTCAGAGAATTTGGGAACAGCAAACGATTGTCAGAGAGAGAGAAGAAAGATATCCAGTCATTAGTGGCTCTTCGTACTCAGTACGCGAAAGAGGTATAACACATGCTTTGAGTAAAATATATTGTCGCCTATCTACATTTACAAGTTTTTTTTTTTATATTTTATGAAGTCGATGGTCAACATTGATGCTTTGCATCACATAGTTTTCTTTAAAAAGCTGGTACACATAACTCTGTTCTCTGTCATAGATATAAATAAACCACCCGAATAATTTAAAAATATATATTATCTATCAAATATTTACAAATTATGTCAGTCAATATATGGATAGGAGAACGAAACATGCAAACTATTCATAAATGCTATCAAATCATAATCACTCAGGTATGGAGACGCCGACTCGACCTCGTTCGCGAAGAGCTGCGATTGCTCCGAGAAGCCAACGCAAAGCGTGACGCAACCACGTCCGAAATGACCGAATCTGTGAATAACTACATTCGCGTCCACGCATCACGGTTAAGAAAGGAGTTCGAAATGAGTTCCTCGTTGAAAGTGAAGTCAACAACGCAAGCTTTGCGAGACAACGAAAGCGGAGAGACTTCATTGCTTGATCAGTTGGAGGTAGAGCAGATTGCTTTATTGTGATATATCGCATATATTTTGGGAAATAACGGTTTATTACGTATACCACTGTTTCTTTTATTTTGGTGCAATAACATTTTCAAGTTGATTTTCAAAGTAATAGTCCACGTACTCCATTTTCTTCTATATTTAGGAGGCCATAAATCAGCTTGAAGCCATGACGAGCCAAAGTCTGCGAGAAAAAGACAGCCTGCAGGACGAGAGGATGAGAGCACTCAAGGTGATAAGGGCATCCATTGCGGAGATCATATCTTACATATAATTTGGATGAAAATAAATTAGGGTTTTCATCTGCGTGTCGAACTTAATTTACATACTTTATATCCGCCAAAAGTTCGAGAGAAATAGTAAGAACTGTTTACAAAACTATGTCGTAAAACGTGTCCACCACAACAAGCCTCGTGGCAACATGACTAAACTCGGCGTTTAGGCGCAGAGTATAATGGGGTCATGTGAGCAGATCCTTACAAGTGGGATACGCTTTGTAAAGCTTCAATGATCTAGGTTTATTCATGAATAATATATAAGATGCTAACATGGTACATTAACTCTTAAGGTTAGCGTCATCGACTTCTTTGTTATTTCTCGGTCAGATTTTCATTACCTTCATGAGCAAATCAATTTTTATTTCCGGCTCAATTTATTGTTCTTCCTTATTTACTCGGTTTGGCTCATCTGGTCTTTGAGTACCGTCCTCTTCTATGTCTTTATTTACATATACACTTTTAAAAAAAAGAAAACTGAAAATGCTGTTCAAACTTAATGGATTTACAGACAAATGAATTATTCGTCGCATTAAGGTTTTTTAGCCAGTAGGACTCTTTTAGCTCTTGAACATGATCCCTGGTCCATTTTATATGTGAAAATAAGTTCATTGTTGTTGATTAAAATACACTTATCGATTTGAAAATATATATAAGCATATAAAACTCTGTAGGTAAGTACATTGTTATATTAGTACTGCAAATTTCGTTAAAGCAGCGTAGATTTAACCAATCTTTATTTTACTTCAACTATTTCTTTATCTACATGTATTTAATGATTTACAATCAATTCAATTCACATTATCTTTCCGTAGGTGTTGGATATAACCGACGTCAACGCCAGGATCGAACTCGAGTTACAAAAGAAAATCGACGAATCACTCGCGCGTCTTCGCGAGCGTCAAGCGGAAGCGGAAGCTAATTCCGATCGCGCCGACGCTCTTCGCTCCGAACTCGACGAACTCAAACGCCAATCAAAACTGGATCTATTAGCGAAAGACGAAACGATGGAACAACTCGCAACACATTTGAATCATTGCCATCAGCGTGTACGTGTCATGACGGAGGATATTGAACGCTTACGTCTCGAGCTCGCCGCGACGCAACGAGACTGTGCGAGATATCGCGATCGCGCGGAGAAATTGGAGCGAGCGCGACGGTTGGGGTACATACATGAGTCGCTTAAGATTCCGCTTGAACAAATCAGTACAGATTCAAGCGCTAAACCGGTGAAACCAAGGATAACCGCCAAATTCGGTACGACTTCCGGTATGAGTTCTCGTCCCGCGTCACGTGGTGTACCGAGAAGCGCGAGATCCATAAAAGCAAAGTGAATGGAACGTGTCGAACATTTAGTCTGATTTCTCTGCAATTGTCCTTAAGTATTGATATATAAGTTTTTTTTTTAATTTTTAGTTGTGATATGTGTATTGGTACTTATAATTGCATCAGTTTCACAAGGCAGTTTTTATGTGTCAAATCATATTTATGTGTAGTGATATTGAACATTCCTTGAAATAGCTTCATTACTGAGAATCTAACAAAACAGAAAATATGAATAAGAAATGAAACAGCAAAAAGTGGTGATAGTTTTTGTGTTCTCATTTTACTAGACATAGCATTAAATATTCATAATACATTGAACCTGTAACTAGTCATTACCATTAGTGATTAATAGAGCATTATGTGTATCTGCAAATATGTACATAAACTGTTGAATCTTTTATACTTTGTTAAATAAAAGAACCAATGAAAAATCCTTTTGAATTATGAGTACGCGTCTGAGCCCCTTCCTCAGGCTCCATGAAAATACAACTAAAATGATCTGTGATTATGTTTTCCTTAATCATTTTCCTCCATATGTGTCTGCTTTTAACACCATGCGAATCCATGACAAATAGGTTTTCAGCTCTGGATACCATACTCTTGAATTCTTCGGCTTCTTCTAGAATAAGACTCTCACTTTGCGATGAATCAATATAGACAATATCACATTTCGTTTCATTAGATTTTCTTTTAAAACGCCTGATTTGAGTTGGTATCGGTCCTTGAATTAGCTCGAAATGATCTGGAAATTCGGACGCCATAAAAATGGCCAAATCTTCCGTCCATGGCCTCACTTTCGATTCGAATGAAAACACACTAACATCCGGTTTAGCGCTAAGCCAATGAAAAGTGTTGTGACCAGTATTGAATCCTGCTTCGCATACAGTCGTGACGAAATCCATTTGTGCAAGCATATGAAACGCCCAAGATTGCTCGTTTACAGATGAATCTTCAAGTTTATCTATGGAAGTTAACGCACTTTTGTAAGCATCCATATGATCGAGATAAAATTCTGAATAGGAGAAATTCGTATCGGATTGTTCGAAGATATTGTCACAATAATGTTGATTCTTCGGAATGAAAGGTATATTGATGTATCTGAGCTCGTTTGGAGTGCGTTTAGTCGTGGTGTATTTATAATAGATTTGCAAGTATTTTTCACGCTCACTATCCGACAGACCAGTGTTAGCATTTTTCGTTTCAACTTCTTTCTTACTCGGCGCTTTGCTCTTTGCGGTCGCATCGGATTCAGATACATTGAATATCCAACTCATCAAAGAAGCTGGGTTATACATGGCATACAATGAAATTATCAACAAAAATACGTATGCAATGCATGAAAGTGCCTTTTCATTTCGTCGATATAATACAAATAGTTTACGTTTCATCTTTTATTCTATTGATATTGGTTTCCATTTAATCGCTGAACAGCAAATTTTCGATTAATTTAATTGTATAAAATTTACATGAAGAGAAAACATAAATTATGAATTCATGGTAATTAAGAAATGTGTTCCTCTTTCATTAACATTAATAAACACTTATGTGTCATTTGAATTCATTAATATTCATGATAACGATAAATTGCTACAGTCTCATAACTCCAGTATGCATCTTAAAATGCAAATGATTTTAACGCAGCACGTACATACAAGACGCTTATACATCATCGATGACCTCTGTATTATGAACGAATTTGTTATTCTTTTTATCTGAATATTCATCTGTGCAAACTATTTCAAACAAAATTTATCACTTAAATTCAGCAAAATATGTTTTAGGGATTTGAATATTGTTCATTGATTTTTCATATTTATAAAAGATCCAACAAAAAATCCACTGACGTTATGCGATCGCGTCGACAGCATATCTCCTTGATCTTTAAATTCACAATGATAATGGTCTCTTATGATTCCTTTCTGAATAAGTTCCTGCCAAATCTTATACGCTTTACTTTCAAGCAACGCACCATGCGCATCCATAACGAAAAAATTCTCAGCCTGGTTCGCGACTTTTCGGAATAGTTCGATTTCTTGACGAATTGTGTCCACATCCGCAGAAGAATCAACGTAAACCAGATCACACTTTGTCGTGTTATGTTCGCGATGGAATTTCGGGATCGATTCTGATGTATTGCCGCTATAGAAATAGAAATGATCCGGAAATTCGGCTGATAGGAATATGGCCATATCTTCGGTCCAATTATAGTTATTCGATTCGAATGAATAGACAGTGACTTCCGGTTTTGCTGCGAGGAATTGAAACGTATTATGCCCAGCGTGGAATCCAGTTTCGCAGATATTATTGACAAAGTTGACCCGCCCTAATTCGTGAAATGCCCAGGATTGTTCATTGACATTAGCTTCTTGCATCATTCCCGTCATGCTTAGCGCTGTTTTATAGGCATCCATATGTTCAAAATAAAATTCAGAATAACTGAAGTTCTTTCCGGCACGTTGGAATAAATCATCGCATATATGATGTGTCGGTACAAACGGAATATCCAGCGCACGTAAATCGGGGAGAATCCGCGGCGTTGTCGTAAACCGGAAGTAAATAGGTAAATATTGATCCAGATCGTTTTCCGGCTGTTGTTCTACTTCCTGTGGCGGGAGATATCCGGGAAGGAAAAGCTGTATCACTGTCCCTGGGTCGTAGATCGCTAGCAAAGAAATGGATATGAGAATAGCGTAGAGTACCATAGAAATTGATTTTTCATTACGCTGGTAGAAGACGATTGCTTTCCGTAGAACCGTCATTGTTAAAAATTGTTTCTTAACACGCAACTTATTATCCAAGTTTATAAACAATATTCATAATAATTTTCATTACTTCATTCTTTCTATTTTTCTAATTTTCCCAGTTCCTAAAGATTGTTATATGAAATCTTCTGCAAAAAATCTATTTTCATAATATTCTATCAAACTTTAAGACGTTGCATTTCGTTGATTTACTTCTTTGCATTTTAATTGACACGCCTCATTAGTATGTATATATCTTAACGGCATAGATGATATAGCCAATCATAGCCCCAAGCAACTTTTGACTCAGCTCATGTCTTATAAAATGCAAATGAGGCACTTGTCTATGCAATGAGCATTTAAAATCGACCGATCAAGTGCACATCTGAGTCATGATCTCATGCGGCATTTGAGCACTATGATAAAGAAATCAGTCATATGGTTGTGTTTCTATGTACTTTACTTTGAATTTAAAATACAACTCATCAACGATACGAAAAGACAGAAAGACAAAATTGGATCAGCTCTTCCCTTTTATTGCACAAAATATATTTTCTAGTTTAAAATAACTAGATAACTTGATATATATTTTTTTCATTTAGTAGTTGTATCTGACCATGAATATAAACTCATTGTGGCATATGGCGCATGCCTTATTATAAATATTTACATATCTACAATATCGCAACTCATACACAATAACACATTAAATTATCAATATACATAACAGGTCTCCCCACCATCAAACAAACAGACATCTTGGGTCAATTTCACAGCCTAAGTCTAGACCAGGTTCCGTTTGTTAATACATTGAAACCTAGTCTAAACCTAGACTGTGAAATTGCCCAGTTATGTCCCATTAACTACACAGCATTAGATTTACGAACACATACAACTATCCAACTCAATACAATTGTCAAATTAGCATTTTAAAGAATTTTCCGGTTAAACAATTTAGCTGGATATCATGATAAATAAATATTGTAGCTACTACACGGTTTTTGATAAAACCTAAGATTGCCTTCTTTCATGCACGACTATGCAACAAGCTCAAATTATTACGAATAATGGCATTAAAACCTTTCTAGCGTATGTTCGACCGCAGTCACAAATCATCCCCGACATTTTACAAGATCATGCTTTCCCAATAAGTTACTTAAAGCAAATATACAAATTAATCTGAACTACACGTTTTAGTCTTAAAATCATAATAAAGCACCTGTCGAATATATTTTGACAAAGGTCTTAAATACAGTCTTACTTATTTCGAAATATTTCTACCGCTCATAGGCTATTTAATTAATACTTAACCAATCGCTGTTGCCCAATGTTTTAAGTTCAATCCAATAGTCCCTAATAAACTTAACATATCACCTTTTTAATCATTTTACAGCATAAGCAGTACTATAGATTGAAGGTATTTTTACTATCTTTAACTGGAACCTAAAATAAGCAACAATCTAACACAACTTAATTTATAAGTGTATACCTTTAAACTAAATAATGACTGCTTATTCTGATATGACGTGATCTAATTAGTTCAACAGGCTACAATTTTAACCGCTTGATATCTTCACTTCTGAAGTCGATTCTGCAACGTACAAAAGAGAAGGATATTGTTAATAGTATATATGTTAATTCTTGGCATTATTGACACATATATAATTGTGATATAATCGTGTTATAATATGAAATCTAAAACAAACAGGCTAGATTATTTTTAATTAATTGAACTATACAGTGTATATAAATTAAGTGTGCAATCAATATTTAATTCAATAGAAAAAATACTTGGGCATATGTTACATGAGGCTATTTTTAATTAGGTAGGAAGCTATTTTCAAAAGGGTATTTGGTAAATTTAAAGTTTATTTAACAAATTATGTAGTAGGTAGCTCGTCAGTTAAACAGGTGAACCAATATATGAATGACCAAGGGATCAAGATATTCTCGCCGCTTTGACCTTTAATTACATGTCGATTAAGCGGTATATAAATGTCTAGTATCACTTATAATAATAATTAATATTACTACTCACCTCAACGCCAGCACCTGCCTCACTTCGGCCGGCGTCAACCGCCACGTCAACGGTCCCGAATTCGGACCCCAGTAGTCCATGATTTCCACAACGCGCTCCAGATTCAAAATGGTGGCCATTTGTGTGAGGCGCGCGAACTTATCACGAAGTGTCCACGTGGTGACTGAAGTGAGATAGCCCACGAGGGCGCGAAGCTCCTTGTCGAATTGAAGGCCGCCCAGCTGAAAGGAAGACAAAGACATTTGTTGTTTAAAGAAAGGCGCTCCAGATTTAAAATGGTCGCCATTTGTGTGAGGCGCGTGAAATTATCGCGAAGCGTCCACGTAGTGACTGAGGTGAGGTAGCCCACGAGGGCTCGAAGCTCCTTGTCGAATTGTAGGCCGCCGAGCTAAAAATGAAGACAAAGACATTCGTTATATAAAGGAGAAGTACGCGCTCCATATTCAAAATGGTCGACATTTTTATGTGAGACGCGCGAACTTATCGCGAAGTGTCCATGTGGTGACCAAAGTGAGATAGACCACGAGGGCGCGAAATTCTTCGTCGAACTGAAGGCCGCCGAAATTAAAGTGATAAAGAATTAGTCAATTAAAATTCTACTGTTGGCTTTTAGCAAAAACTTGGATGGCTTAAAAGCATTTATAGACAAGTGAGCCGACGGTGGCGCGAAGTTCTTTGTCGTATTGCAGGCCGCCGAGCTGAAAGGAATACAAATAGCCTACACTTTTTGCTTTATCGAGATCTTGATTAGCCTCAAAGCATTCATAGACACGTGAGAAGCACCTTGTCGAATAAAAGATCGCCGAGATATTGAATGAAGGAAGCACTTGAATAGCATGGTTTACTTAACTGTGACAAGTAGAACGCTCTGATTTATAAAGCTAATCATTAACAAAATGTGAGACAAGAAGATTGTTGTAATTTTTTAGATTATAGATATGTTGTATGTGACCATTTACAAAGCTAATAGATAGATTAATGACTATTTACCATTTACTTTTACACTGGTTTCTAGCACTGGTCATGCATGTACCATATACAAGAAAAATTAATTAGAGGTTTCATACCCGATTAAATGTGGTTTTGAAGACCGCTTTTTCTAACTGCATGGTAATCTCGTTTGAAATCTGACTCACTAATGTATCGTAGTTACTCGTCGTTAAGGAACCCTGGAAGCATTAATCATTTATTATTACTAATAACTTAAAACAATACAGTGCAGTTTCGTTTTTGCAGTGAAACCATCATTCATGCATAATATAGGTAGACAATTATGTACCCTAGATGTAAAATATATTCTCTTTGCCCTAGTTAGAAGCAAAGAGCAGTTTGTAAAACACATACACATGTACATGAAAGAACGTATATTGTATCTAAACATTGTGGGTTTCCCAATACATGCAAAAATTAAACGTATTTAATAGCAGTATTAATACACTCCTTTTTATCAATATGACGGACCATATGATGAACAATAGGCTGGTTCACCGTCTTAAAAAAAATCGTACCTTAAACGATGTCAAAAGATGATCGAGGTTGAATATCACAGTCTGCACCCAGGGGTCATTGGCTTCGAAGTTTGTAAATTCATCCTAAAATAAATCATGTGAACTAAGTACTTAATAATCCAAAGCTAATTAAAGTAATCAAATTATATTAGCTTACTTAATTTATCCACATTATAATTACGCTAATTGAAATAAGCGTTTGCAAACTCGAGGATGCAACCAGGGCAATATCTTGCTTTAATCCCCTCAGGGGAAAGACAGTTAAATAGTGCATTATGATTTTTGTCGTCCCTAGGTCGCTACGCTCGCTTGTTACTGTAAACGGGTGCCTAAACCCTAACAAGAAATTTATAAATATTGAGATCGTTTCTTTTTCGGTTAGGGTTAGGAATGTGTATTGATGAATTTGTGAGCGAAGCGACCTAGGGACACTTAGTTTTAAAATTAAAAAAGAATAATCATTCTTAAAGAATGTATGGTATCGTCGCTATATATTTACTCTTCCATCGTTCCCCTTTCCCGTAAGCTTATATATGAAGGAGGGGAAGGATAGAAGACTATATATATAATCTTCTATCATTCCCCTTTTATATATGCAAGCTTAATGAGAAAGGGGAACGATGGAAGACTATATATAAGGGCGACGATACCCTGAACTGTCTTAATATAATCTTCCATCGTTCCCCTTTTCCATAAGCTTCTATATGTAAAAGGGGAAGGATAGAAGACTATATATATAGCGACGATACCCTGAACTGTCTTAATATAATCTTCCATCGTTCCCCTTTTCCATAAGCTTCTATATGTAAGAGGGGAAGGATAGAAGACTATATATAAAGCGACGATATCATGCACTCTTAAACAATCTTCAACCTTCAGGAACAATCATTCCCCTATGGGGATCAAAGCAAGATATTGCCGCAACCAGCACTCAATCCGCCGAACTATATTTTAATTTCATTTTTTTTTTGCATTAATACTAGCTTAACGAATAACAATGTCAGGTCCGACACCAAAAGCAGCCTTTGTTTCAACAATCAAGATATGTATACACCTTAAAATTTAACTCAGATGAACACTCATTAAACTTAACTAATCGACAATTCAACTGACATTGGTGATGTTATGACTAGTAACGAGGAAGACTTATCAAACGTAAGCTAGTTCGTGTTAATAGAACATATGCTCAAAACACTTTAATTTTATGTTCTTTATACCGTATGAACTCAAATTGGTTATGGTATGACTCGAAGTGAGGAAGGTCTCCTCTCAGGACAAACAGATAATTATAAAATCCCTTGCTTTATTGATCATCCTCGATTTTACAACATCTTTAAAAAATTCTAATATGACATTGAATTATGAACTTACATCGGTGATGTTATGACTAGTAGTGAGGAAGGTCTCAATCCAGGGCTTGACTCTCGGCTTGACGGCACTGGCGTTGAGTTGCGAGAAACCGAAATCGAGTACGTCCTTGAAGCGATTTGAGACGGCGCCAAGGTCACTCAGGCAACTCTGAAGGTCAAATTTATTTGAAACGAGATATTTGTTAAATGACATACACAGACGGATGTTGGAACATAACCTAATATAATGAAATAAAGCTATTAAAATTGTGCGTCATACTAGGGGTTTTAACGATGTCAAGGTTACTGACACATCTCTTGTAAGCATAGTAGATCAAGTATATTTGAACACAATTTGAAAGTTTTTAAATGCATTTAAGGTTTTATACTCGCGGTAGTTTGACATATCTTACCTGTAGTTTGGCATTGGCTTGTTCACTGACTTGACCTTGATATAACTTTTTCACCTCTTCCTGTCGATAATAAAAATGTTATGAATGTAACGTTAATAATTTCTACGAATATATGACAACGGAAAATACATCTTTCATGAAATATATGATTCAATGTAACTGAAAATATACATTCTTCATATATATGTCAACGTAATGGAAAAGAGAACCTTTTTTACTAACTCCGAAATGAAACACTTAGCCCTACTCGAAAGGAACTTACCTCTAAATTATTTTTAAGGGTTTGTATGTATTCACAGCTTACTTCAGCATTATTTAAGGTGACCTGAAAACGCAAAATCAAATCATTAATATACAAAATAATATCATAAAATTAAATGGCAAACTACAACAATATTCTAAAGCGATTACAAGTTTAGAGTATCGTTTATAGGTCGATATACTGGCAAGCATGTTGTATTTGAATTTTGCAAAACCATCATTTCAATCCAGAAAATTCAAATGTAAAACCATTAAGTGACAATCATAGTTACCAGAAATGCTGCTTTGGCTTTTTGTGTTTCTGCATCGCCATATTGAAGCTTCCCTTGCTGAAAACTGCTTTGCACTAAATTATATGCCTGGAACATACAAAACATACATGTTATACGTAACTTCATGTTCCCTTCATCTGAAGAGCACGACTTACTGTGCCGTGAATCTAAGATGCGACGATCGTCTCTGACAATTTGCAAATAGATAGCAACTTTTGTCCCCAAAAGTTTGTAAATATTTGCAAACTTTTGGAAACTTTTGGAAACTCTCGGAACATTTGGAGCGACGCGTGTTTGTTTGCATATCTGACATGTGCGACCACTAAACAATACATTTGGATCAGTGTCATTATTGCGTGGTTCCTAGGCGATAAAGCAAAAAAAAAGCATACCCCATTGCATTAGGTCTTATTTCTTTTTTTTTTATATATATAAATTATAAACGAAATGGTATATGTGATTTTAAAATAACCCTTCTCTTTATATTGCACTAATATTGAATCATTTTATATGCAACTTGTTCAGAACGGTATCATTTATTACACTCAAGTAATTTTAATTCTAAAGAGTAATTGCAATTTTATTTAATATGATGAAGGTGGCAAAAGGGGATTAGTCGGCGCATCCTTCGTCAAAAAAGCGTAAAGGGGTTTAATCCCTTTGTTGCTTAATTAATGTCAATTACAATGTACAAAGCTTTGTGGTCAATAACTCACCACAAAGCCTTATACGACAAAGGGTTTGACCAAATCATCGAATTGAGATGCCTTGCTCCGGATAGTGTTCAACATCACAGAAAGGGACTAGGCGAAAACACACCACATAGCTTAACTCACCACATATTTAAGTTAAATAAAACTGTATTGAATTGAGAAGAAAAATTATAAAATTATTTAAATGGCCCTTTTACTTTGCTGAAAAGAAAATGAATAATATATGTTCTCGATAAAAACAAGGAAGTATTTGTGAAACACGAACAGGCCCCAACCGCCCCCAAACTCGAAGGGGTATGGGTTTTTGTAGATTTAATATATATTTATATGAAA
>LQRL01096430.1:7800-23161 GCA_001703475.1 Hydroides elegans | reverse complement strand
ACGCAATAAATCAATCGCTAACTTAAAGAATGATGTAGTGGCTATTTTAAGAAAACTAGAAACTGCTGTAATATTTGCTCAATTTGAGCCCTGCTTAGTTTATCAATTTATCACATCAACACTGTTAGTTACCGTTAGACCTACGTTGTTTTGTGTTTAGAAAAAGATGTTTTTTTGTTGAAACGGGCAATACAGTTTTATTTTTAAATTTTCAAATTAAGCATTTAAAGAATTATTATCTTATTAGGAAAAGAAATCAGATAATTATGCTCTATCTATATAGAGCATATTACTCTAGTTACACTTTAAGTTGCTAAGGACAAAACCATTAAATTCTTTAGAATTAGAATGTGCGGTTAAGTTAGAGCATTGCATTTGGAGAAAAATGGACTTTCTAAAAAAAACGGACACTTGCCGTTATTTTACTAAAATAGGACTATAGAGCCAATATTTTGATGTTTCATGTTTTTGGTAATAGCAAATGGTAATAGTAAATGATAAATTAGTTTTATTTAGCTCTTATTTTTTACTACAAAGTCTATAGAGTATGGACTGTATAACTTCAGACACAACACATAGCACATGGTCATTTATCTAATCTAGTGGTGACTAGAACTAGTCTAGCGGTAAAATGTCAATGATAGGGGAATCAATATTGATCTATCTAAATTATTGTTCCAAAACAATATCCCTAAACATATTCATATTGGTTAAATAGCAGGGTGTCCATTATATGAGTCAAATTGAAAGTGTACATTAATTGAGAAAGGCATCTACAATAATTTTGAAATAAAAAAAACGTGCTCATTTTGTATTCAGAGATAAAAAAAAACAACTGTAACAAATTATGATATAAATAATAACAATTATTGTAAACGATTCTTATATACCATTTTAATTTGTTAAATCTATTCGATTACGTATGCATTTATACGTAATTTACAAGTCTTTTAATAAAAGTTCTATATAAACAAATTACGTTTTGATAAGATAAAACTATGAATTCAACTATGCTTTGAATCACTTGATATTTTACCCTCCATTAAAAATCGGTATGCGTTACTGAAAGGACAATTTATGAGAGGTTATTAATAGTCTGTTTACAGTAGTGACGTCATTCCTTTGTTTTCAGAGTCCATTATTTTTTGTAATGTACTACTAGGAGTCCATTATTTTAAATAATGGACTCCTAGTAGTAAAATAATACACTCAAATTTCTTCTTTCGAGATCATTGACCTCGTTAAAAAGAAAACAGGTTTCCCAATTGACTTCCCAATAAGTCTATTTCGGGAGGGGGTAGATCGAATGTGTGTCAAACCCAACCTGGAAAAAAGCTACACGCTGAATGGTAACTGCATAAACGCTAAATAGAAAACGATGAAACGCTAAACGATAACCGTAAACGCTTAAACGCCTTTCGAAAACAGTGCGCCCGCCAGGGCGCATTATTTTCCCATCGGGCGCACGTTTTCAAAATGGGTGCGCCCGACTTAAAAAAAAATATTTATATTTCTGTAATATTTCAGGGTGATCAGCGTTAGAGAAATTGAGGAAATTTCGAAATATTGTTTTTAAACCAGGGAAAATCTACCTTTTGGAGAAAATCAGAGATTTCCATTATGAATCAGAGAAACATTCAGGGAATTTAGTAATAGTATTCTTTTTTATTATTTGATAATTTCCCTAAAATAAATCGCTCGCGCCTTCGGCGCTCGCATAATATAAACAATTTCTTTCATATATTGAGGCTAGCGCCTTGGATATGAAGTAAATTGGATATTAAATGAATAAATCTATGGTTTGTTATAAAGTAACAGTTAAGATGGGTTCTGTATCGATCTTGGATCAGGAAAAACAAAACAGTGAATTCGAAACTACGTGGAGACTGGTCACACATATTTTTTCGTCTTTACTTGGTCAATCCGGTAATTTGTGTCTTAACTGCACTATGGTAGTAATGCTAATCAACGTTTAAAATGGGATTTTGCCTGGATATATAGGGCCCACTTTTGGATTGTTTAAAACTATGTATTTATATGTGGGCGCACTGAGAAAACCTCGGGCGCACTTTTCGGAAAGAAGTGCGCATGTTGGCACACGATTTTGTATGGGCAAATGCATCCCTGATAAACGGTAAAGGCTTAACCAACATAGCCTCATTTACGAAACACCTTAAGGTGCGTTCACGCAAAATAAAAACTCGAAAATAATGCCATAAAAAGCCCGATTTTTGCGTGAACAGGGGGAAATATTTGCTATGCTTTTATACAAATTTGGTTTTTGAGCTTAAGCGCTAAACGCTAGAAATGGTATAATGTTATAACTACGCGACGCTATAGTTATTAACACGTATCATTCTAAATATCAACACACATTATAATTTATATAATTTTGACTTTAGCTTATTTGTTTTAAAAAAAAAGAATATTAGTCCTCCGCCGCCGAGTTGGCGCGAAGCGCGGAGAACTAGAGTATCCAGTTCTGTCCGTCCGTCGCTACAATAAATAATTGAGCTATCCAAAAATGTTCAAATTTTATATGGCATTATAAGACCAGTGAACTATGTCTGTCTTTCCTTATTTAATATCGGTTAGTTTATATATTTTTAGATCTTGAGGTGCAATGATGATTAGAATGATAATAAGAAATAAATTGTATTGTTATTTGAATAAAAGCATAAATATGATTATCGGGTCCCATTGATGATATCAAAATATTTGTATGAAATATATATCAATTAAGACATACCATAAAATATGCTTGCATAACTTATCATAATTCAAATAAGTAGCATTTAATTATTCACTTTGTAAGATGATAGCAAAGGCATCTTGGTAGTTTGTTCAATGTCGTAGCTTATTCTTGTTTGTTCATCAGTGTTGATAAAGGTACATTGTACAGAGATTAGGTTTAATACTTAGCACTGCTGGCATATATGTAAGCACAAAACTTTAATTTCAGCAACAGATGTTGTTTTCCTGCATCTAACAGATATTGTTGAAATGTTATTTATTTTAATTTGGATTGCAGCTTATCTGAGGGGCACTCAACGATTTACTTTTTTGATTTGCATCAAAATGTTTATTCTGAAGTTGCAAGCAAGAAACCCAGAAAAGCTATTGCAAGCAAATCTCCTTCCAGAATAAAGATTTCAATAAATCAAATGTTTGTAAGGTTATTCTCTCACAGATATGTGAACAGAGACTAAATTTAGACAAATATGCATTGTGAGATATACTTTCAAACATAATCCAAGAGTAAAATAATCTTTTCGAAAATAAATCTTTGTTCTGTTCTGAAAAAGTTGTAAGCAAGGAAGAGCTGCTGCAAGAACAAACATTTACCCGAATAAATCGTTGAGTGCCCTCGTTATCTCATATTCACATATTTGTAGAGTAATATACTCATTAGTCAAATAATGAGGCCTTATGTATAGCTGAGTACAGTGATTACATCACACATGTATATGGGGCGAGAGGGGTGATCGGGCTAAAAGTAACACAATACATGCATGTGCAGTATTTGCATTGCCCTTTATAGCGCAACAGCTTCAGTACTAACTCTTTAAAACAGAAATAAATGTTAGAAAATGTAAAATCAAATTTATTATGGGCATAATGATAAAAGTTATCAATTTGATATTTCGTAAAATAAATCAAATACAGAGGGCATAGATTTGTTAATACCATTATTTTGGATGATTTCCATAAAACAAATAATCAATGTCGTTCTAAGATAAGTCTCTATGTAGTTAAAACGAATGATCATGTTTTGGATGAGAGTTAGATCAAGTTAACTTCAAATTGTCATTACAAAATAAAATTTGAAACTAATAAAATACCATTGTCTAAGTTAAACATTTGTGAGGCTTTGCGACAAAAAATAATAATTTTACAACGTTTTGGTTCTCATCAAATTTCAAAGATATTGACAATCCTGTATATCAAACCTTCTGGACTCGTCACAAAAAATAGTTTACCATCGGAATATGTAAAAATAATAAGATTCTTATAACAAAGCCGGTCGGATTTTATCAATCTTATCCCCCTCCCCGGTCTATAACCCTTTTGGTGAAAAAAAAAACATTTCGTGTATAATTAATTTATTTTTCTAATTTCCATTTCTCTTTTTTACAAATAAACAGAAATTATCAAGTAAGTTTAACCATATCTGTTTAGTTACAGAATAAAGGTAAATTTTACCTATTTAATGCTATCCGATATTGAATATGTGATTTAATTGTCCCAAAATGATTCAGCCTGAATTTGAATATACAGTCATTTCCAAACTTAGTTCGTATAATCTTATAAAGCGCACCATGGTATGGCATTGCGCGCAAACAATCAATATATGGCATTTTTGTACGGAACAAATAACATGTTTCGCTTTAGAGAACTGTTTAAATTGATCCAACATATGGAAGCTACTTTAATAATTAAAAATTATGTATTATTGTCCTAAAAGGAATATTTTTAATCTAATAAATTGTTTTGAAAACAGGCGCGCATATAAAAACACACTGTTCTAAACTGCTACACAGATCACTGCAGTGGCTTAAACGCCCACTACCAAAAATATCTCCTGCAGTGCGATACTTTTTGATGCACCCATAATCTATACAAAGCTGTTTGTTTAAAGCTATTCCATTATGTTATTGAAATAAGTCGCTAGAGTCACAGGATGAGTTCGAATATTAGGCTTGTGTCACTTAATCCATAATTTGATCAAAATGTACATGAAACAAAATTGTTGAAGACAAAGCACCCCAATATGACTCATAAAGTATGATCAATACATTAGGTTACTAAAATCACCAGAAAAGTAAATCTTTCGCAGGCAAAACTATAGTTTTCTTTAAATCAAAGTTTGTAAAATTCACAAGTATTTCGATTGTCAGTTTTTAGCCCCCAACCGGGGCCTAGGGGCCCGGGATGGGGGGGGGGTTTAAAATGGGTTCATTTTTTGGACCGAAAAAGTGACCCAAAAAAGTTTCGTCAAGGGCTAGCACAAAAACGGTAGTAGGTAGGTATAGACATCAGTAGGAAGGAATGTGTAAAATATTGCAAGGTAAATGTGCAAGCTTTTCATTTTTTAAAATGATGAATAATAAGTTCGGAATTTTGATTTGAAAATGAACATTTGCAACTTTTGTGGAGATATATGACGCGCACAATTATGACCCAACAATTATGTTTAGCAACACCAACAAGTTACAGTTTAGTTGTGACGCAATTAATTCATTGTTGCTATATAAAACAATGGATCAAAAGCGCGACAATTGAATTTAGTTAAAGATGATTTTAAGCTTTCACCAATAAATAAAGATGTTATATTCATCACAAAATAATGATTTTATAAGAAAGTTTTATAACTAAAATCAAAATATGAAGTTTTATTATTATAATTCTACTCGTTAATTAATAAACACTAATTAAAATATTTTATTTTAATTAACACATAAAGGATGCTCGATTTAGATATTCATGTATATTTTTGGAGAATTACGAAAATATAGCCTTTATTTTTTCATGGTCAAAAATGAAATACATGTATTAGATATATAGAAAAATAACACATAACGGAATAACGGAGAAGAAAATGGTAAAAAGATTAAAACGTGGAAACAAAAGCGGGATGCAGAAAAGGGTAAGATGGGGATTAAGGGAGTTCGATAATTCATGAAAATTATATATTCGCGGATGTTTCCATAATAAAAGGGGGAGAACCGTGGGTATAACATATAAGAAAAAAAAACCACTGAAATTTATTTGTTTTGGAAAGGATACAGGCAGTAAACAATTATAAACCACATAATTAAATAAACATTAGTATACTTTAATACATACTTTGATCTTGAATTTGCACATTAACTGAAAGCATGCGTATACTAGAGCGATTTTCAACGGTTATCCCCCTTTTTATTGTTAAAAATATCCGCAAATATATATTTTTCAGGAAATGTCGAACTCCCTTATAGAAACTGTCGGGTGGAAGGTTGGGGGCTTGGCCCTCTACGATGGCTTGTTAAAAAAGGGCTTTTCTCGAAAATCAAGTCAGCTAGATAAGACAACCGAGCTTATCTATCTGCAAACATATGACAACCATGTTTTGCTAAAAATATATGTATGATATGATAAAAGTTCCCTTATGGTTATTGATGCAAATCTTAACCTTCGCATTTATTGAATTTATATATCCCGAAATGTGTATTTTTCCCTAGCTGCATAGACACGTGACCAAAAGTGACAGGTGTCATAACAAAGAGCTGTCAAAAAATTAACGTTTCAAAAATGTCGAATACGGATGGAGATATATATATGTCTTTGCTATTTAGTGGCATAACATGTTTGGCAACATTTGCAGGAGTTATATTCGGATATATTTATCTCTTTAGACCAAAATTTATATCAAAACAGGAAGATGAAAATAAGACACCAAAAAGTCGACAGGAAAGCGTTGCAGCAAACTCAAGAGAAAATACAACTACCAAAACATCCGATGGTAAAAATACGTTTTATTATAATATAAAGCTGGTTTCCTTGATTTACTTAAGCTGGTACAAATCATCCATAGACTCAATATTGAAGGTTAAGTCAATAGTTTTTAACTCTTACGTTCTACCCAACTTATAATAAAGGTTGAAATCTACGAGTAAAGGTTTACGGTGTCAGTCCGCCCAACCGTTATCATACACGGGTGGACATTATATGAACTGGACATGATATTAGGGCTCATTTTCAAATTGTCAAATTTCGTTCGTGATCTAAATCCTTTAAAGGTTTAAACACTGTCATTATGTACATCAAGTACGAGTAAGTGTTTATAAATGCGCTAAATAATACAAAATTGTTTGCACGATATGAAGGAAATTTGACAATCTAAAAATTAGCGCTCATATTTTGTCCAGTTCATATTATGTACACCCCTGTATTCTAAATATGAACAGAATATCTAAGAGTAAGGGACTCAAAAGAAAGCGTAAAATGTATATGGGCTTTTTTGATAATATTAACTAGATGTGGTAAGATGTTTCGAAAATAGTTACAATTGTGTTGTTTGCTAAAACATGAAATCAAACTAGCGGGAGCGTTTTGAACGGAGGGTATCAGAAACTATGTTTTACTCACAATATAACTTGATTTGGCGAAAGCAGGGTTGGTGAAAGTTTGTTAAGCTGAAATTATGTTAATAAACCGACCATGTGATATCCCTCTGTTTTTTGGTTGGGGCCTGTTTGAGTTTCCAAGTGATTGCTTGAACAGCCAAAAAATGATTAAAGCATCTTTTCTTGCATAAGAAAGACATTACAATAAACTTGCTTTTGATGAATTTATATCAAAATTGTGGTGACATTATATAAGTTTCGATTAAATAAATATTCAAATATAAATAGTTTTTTAACATCCATTGCAGAACCCAATGAAACCGCAGATGGAGCTGATGAACATATTCCTGCAAAGATAAAGCAACTGCAACAAAAAGTTATTGCGAAAGAAATAGAGAGTAAGATGACCAAAGAAGACAGAGAGAAAGAACGAGATATCCAACGCGAGCAACTCAAAGAAATTTTCAAATTAATGCAACAACAAGACGAAAAATTTGGAATTCAGGACTTTGATGATATGTCAAATCAGATGAAGTATTATATGTAAGGGAAGTACATAAAAATATGATCGCAACGATTTTTATAGTCTTTTATATTGATTATATGTGATTTCTAAGGTATTTCTATCCTATGTTAAATTACAGTTTATTCTTTCATCAATGCTTTTATTTCTTACAAACAAAAGATAAAATGGCGTTCACTTTTAAGGATGAATTATTAGTATAATTCTAAGAAACCATGACAAACTATTTTGAAAGCTTACAGATTTTCAACGTTAAGTAACTTTTTGGTTACATTATGTCTTTATATATTATCTTTTATTGTTCCTTGATTTCTTCTATACATCTTATTTAATATATCTTATTAAACATTTTACTATTTTTGATATCAATTTGGAGGTTATTCGTAAAGCGCTTTCTATCTCACGTGTTATGATTTTAATCTGTTTGCATTAAACGACTTGAACTGATGAACATTTGAGAAGGTTGATGTTGATTGTTGTGTTCTATCGATGTATCCGTCCAAAGATGCAGTAATGTTATATACCAGTGTTGTTTAAATATAGAAGACAATGTTTTCTTTTATTAATCCATTGATGTCTGATAGAGAATATAGAGGATAAAAAAAAGAAGAAAAGATATGGTAAATGACAATATTGCTAGTTATTAACAGCGATTCATGCGTATTTTAAGTATGTCATATGTTTATTAGTGAATCTCAATGTTGTATTGCAGCTTAAAAATATGCTCATCCCCTAGTCATAGCAATGTAGGGCAATTAAATAATCACTTCAGATATATTCAAGGGTGAATCATAATCTTTCTAACGGATGATTAGTTAGATAAAATAACCACCTTCTTTCACTGTAAAAACGGTTTTAATTCGCGGTTATAGTTCATTGGTTGAAAATAGACATACTGATATAATGATGACAATGATAATGAATATTGCAATGCGTGTTTGAAATAATGTATGTATAATTTATTTTACATTTTATATTTACGTATGATTTAAATGTTATATTTCATGTTTGGCTTTATTTGTTTGAAATAAAGATATATCATTGGTCATTTTCGATTACATCGTGTTATATACCATAAGCAGAAAACCCAACGATCGATATAGCCAGGATCATTTTCTTGAATTAGCGAACGGTGCTTTATGATATGTCAGATCCGAATCAATGTGAAATTAATGATCCTGACCATAACGACATGGTAAACTTGCTATTGGTATAGTCCTTTATTTGATTCAGCCTATCCTACATTCCATCGAACTTTCCGGAAGACCATGTCACCTCAATATGCAACTAATTGGTTCTGGTTTACTCCGGCAATAATATGACCCTTCGAGAAAATCTATAAATAGAATTGTATACCCTCGCTAATAACTAGTGTCGGCAAGGATGTAAGTTTGATAAAATAAGATTTTCTCTTAGCAAATAAAAATTGATTAGACTCATCATTTCTTTGCATTTATTGCACTACGATGAAAATAACATAAATCACAAAGAATTCATGCTTTCACATTCACAGCAACTACGTACAGTCACAGTCATAATAAATTTATTCAAAATGCGATATTAATTTGCAACATGAATACATTCTTATAATAACCACGATCATAGATTTTTTTACACAATGTGGTGCACAGATACTGTACTTAAAATAAAGGATGAACACATACATTGGACGGAATAAATAAATTTAGTAACAAACATACATGACGGTACAAAAACTAAAGGCATTCATTAACAAGACATCACACCAGTATTTTTATATATGAAGTATCAATAAAATAATAATAATATAGTTATCACTTCACATACATGAGCCTTACTGACTTTGCATGCAGCCTTCCGCATACAGCATAGACTGTAACACAATACAAAGCATAGCGCCTGCTGTTTCAGGTAAAATAACAGTGCCCTGACACCTGTACTCAGTTTGGCACACGAGCAACCCCCAGGCGATATCACCAACCCCTTCCCTGTCCCTATTAATTATAATTTCATGTGGAATTGACCTTACCTTGTAATAACCAACGTAGTGCAGATATAGAGAAACGATGTTTTATCACATTCATACAACTTTATAGTTAATGCATATTTTTATTGCCTATCTATAAATGTATTAAATGCAGTGAGTTTCTTAATGCAAAAATGAACTAGAAGGTCAGTGACCTTGGATCCCCCGTGAACTTCAACAATTCGTGGATGCAGGCTGGTCAGCTTTTACTATAATTAACTTTGGAAATAACGAACTATTTTGCGAATAAACAAGATCATGTGATGAAAGAAAAACAGAGTAACATCTTGCATCATCAATCACTTCTTTCTGAAGACATCTCTAGGACTGACGAGACCAGTTGGAAAACGATAAAGCGAAACAGATATATAATTTAACTTACATTGCAAATATGCTTATATAAGCACGCTTTCTTTTGTAAGCCATTTCCAAATGCACCAGGCTCCCCAAATAGGTGTTAACACATCTCTATTAATTTCCTGATTAATATGCTGATATAAGCATGATTGCTTATAAATATGCTTATATAAGCATACTTGCTTATAAAATCACACGCAAAATGTTTTTGGAGGGCAGCTGACGAGACAAGTGAGGAATGAATATAATTTCACTTATCTAAAAAATAATATGCTCGTATAAGCATGTTTGCTTACATAAGCAATATATAAGTACATACCACCTCCAGTACATACCAGCTTATATAAGTACATACCACGTACTTAAATGATAATATCTTACATTATCACCCACATTTCCCCATCTGAATATGAACTTTTTGCTACTTTTTAAAGTGCTCCAAAATCGACAATTTTCAACCGATCAAGATGACACCATGACGAGGCACGACTTCAGGCCCTGGTTTATTTGTGTATTAAATTAAAAAAAACTCTGGCTCAATTCCTTCATACCAAACTCGCGTGCACAAAGTACTTGACATCGGGTGAAAATGTTTAAATCGACAATTTTCAAAGTGTTCCAGAATCGACAATTTTCAACCGATCCAGATAAAACCTTGACGAGGCACGAATCCTGACCTCGGTTTATGCGAGAATAAAATTTGAAAGGTCTAGCTTAATTGCTTCATACCAAACTCGCGTGCACAAAGGGCTTGGCATATGAGAATATGTTTAAAATCGACCATTTTTAAAGTGCTCCAGAATCGACAATTTTCAACCGATCGAGATAAGACCTTGACGAGGCACGACTTCATACCTTGGTTTATGCGTGTATAAAATTTGAAAGGTCTAGCTCAATTGCTTCAGACCAGAATCGCCTGCACAAAGTGCTTGGTATCTGAAAAAAAAATAAAATTGACAATTTTAAAGTGCTCCAGAATCGACAATTTGCAACCGATCGAAATAAAACCTTGACGAGGCACGACTTCAGATCTTGGTTTATACGTGTATAAAATTTGAAATTTCTAGCTCAATTGCTTCAGACCAAACTCGCCTGCACAAAGTACTTGGCATCTGAAAAAAAGTTTAAAATCGACAATTTTTAAAGTGTACCAAAATCGACAATTTTCAACCGATCGAGATAAGACCTTGACGAGGCACGACTTCATACCTTGGTTTATGCGTGTATAAAATTTGAAAGGTCTAGCTCAATTGCTTCAGACCAGAATCGCCTGCACAAAGTGCTTGGTATCTGAAAAAAAAAATTGACAATTTTAAAGTGCTCCAGAATCGACAATTTGCAACCGATCCAGATAAAACCTTGACGAGGCACGACTTCAGACCTTGGTTTATGCGTGTATAAAATTTAAAAGCTTTATCTCAACTCCTTCATACCAAACTCGCGTGCACAAAGTACCCTATATCAAGCGGGACAGACAGACAGACAGACAGACAGACAGACAGACGGACGGACAGACAGACAGACAGACGGACAGACAGACAGACGGACGGACGGACAGACAGACGGACAAGCTCAACCCTATATCCCCTCGTTTTCACGGGGGATAAATACAACAAGTACATATACATCTAAACCACAAAAAAAACTTGAATTGAATTAATTATTTACAATAGACTGCGGATGCATTTTTTATTAAAAATATCAACCAAGTTCACAATATTTCAACTGTAGCACCAATAAGATCACCAACTTTGCTTTGTTGTATTCTTCCATCGTAAATGGCCCATCATTGATGTTTAATTCTTCTATTATTAGGTCGATTTCTTCGTCCTGCCTCCCGATATCAGGGGGGGGGGGGTTGCCAAGTAGCCCTTGGAAGTGCTTGATCCAGTTCGCTGTTCTCTCTTCTTTGGTGTCGACTTCTATCTGTCCTTTTCTACTTGCCTTTCTTCCACTTATTTCATTTATCAATTTCCAACTTAGTTTATATTGGTTGTCATGTTGTGCATTTTCTATTTGGTTTATCTTCATAGAAATATTTTTCCTCCTCTAACTCATCATACTTCTCGTATAGGTTTGTGCGTGCTTTTCTTAGTGATTCTCTGGATGCTTCATCAGGATTTTGTTGATAACGTCACTATTTATTCCTGACAAGAAATAAAATCACAAACTTTCTTCCATCCCAACACAAATAATCTCGTTATGTGAAACTGAGGTAGTTATTTGCTACGGCATTACCAAAAGAATCCTGTATTCAGTCCTTTGTTACTCCCCTGCACTACTTAGACCGTCATCAATATCCGCGCGCCTTAAATATAGAGTTTGAGGCCACGCGTAAGTCATACAATGGGTGCTACAGGTCTCGTAGGACCGTGACGTATACGATAAAAGCTCTATTTATATAATTTATTTTTTTTGTTACGTGAGAACAATTGTAGGGTCCTGCGACGTCATTAATATATGCATGCGTCGTGAGAGTTCTTTGCCGACTCGACGTGACGTCGCCATAACACCTGCCCCGCGACGTACCTAAGGTAATAAAAAGTTGATGATTGTATATACTATCAATTGATCAATGAACACGTATTTAAGCGAGATTGTATACAAAAACTATGTAAATACGAAAACAATTTGTTGGAAAAAGTACAATATAAGTGTAATATTTTCGATCTTTTTCAATGATGCATTAATTTCAGTGGTCTGTTATTCTTATTTCGCTAGACAGACAGGTCGACTTTATAAGGTGTTAGTTATCATATCAGTTGTAGATATACATGTTAAATGTGCTCCAATTATTAGAAGGTTAAACCCTATGAAAATATAACAAACATACCTCCAAATTTTGCAGTAATAGTTCAGCTTCTTTTTCGCTTGTACAATTTGTGTATGCCTGATGCAAGGCTACAGGCGACGGATACACTGCCAATATAGTATTTGCCACTTCGGCCGAGACATTCTTAAATTGTTGAATCTGTTGACGCCAAGCCTCGCGCAGTCCTTGTCCATCTCGACCCACGGCCACGGCGCCCCCGCTCTCCATGTGGAAAGAGAAACCCGAGACAAGACGGTCGCGTCTATATGGGAAAGGAAGATAAAGGGATATAATGTGAACATATATTTCTTGAATTGTATCTGTTGATGCCATGCCCCGCGCAGTCCTTGTCCACCTCGACCCACGGACACGGCGCCCCCGCTCTCCATGTGGAAGGAGAAATCAGAGACAAGACGGTCGCGTCTATAAAAGGGACAAGAAAGATAAAGGGATATAATGTGAGCATATCTCTCTTGAATTGCTGTATCTGTTGACGCCATGCCTCGCGCAGTCCTTGTCCATCTCGACCCACGGCCACGACGCCCCCGCTCTCCATGTGAAAGGAGAAACCCGAGACAAGACGGTCGCGTCTATATGGGAAAGGAAGATAAAGGGATATAATGTGAGCATATCTCTCTTGAATTGCTGTATCTGTTGACGCCATGCCTCGCGCAGTCCTTGTCCATCTCGACCCACGGCCACGGCGCCCCCGCTCTCCATGTGGAAAGAAAAACCAGAGACAAGACGGTCGCGTCTATAAAAGGGGCAAGGAAGATAAGGGGATATAATGTAAGCATATCTCTCTTGAATAATATCTATTGACGCCATGCCTCGCGCAGTCCTTGTCCATCTCGACCCACGGCCACGGCGCCCCCACTCTCCATGTGGAAGGAGAAACCCGAGACAAGACGGTCACGTCTATAAAAGGGGTAAGGAAGATAAAGGGATATAATGTGAGCATATCTCTCTTGAATAGTATCTATTGACGCCATGCCTCGCGCAGTCCTTGTCCATCTCGACCCACGGCCACGGCGCCCCCGCTCTCCATGTGGAAGGAAAAACAAGAGACAAGACGGTCGCGTCTATAAAAGGGTCAAGGAAGATAAAGGGATATAATGTGAGCATATCTATGTTGAATGGCTGAATCTGTTGACGCCATGCCTCGCGCAGTCCTTGTTCATCTCGACCCACGGCCACGGCGCCCCCGCTCTCCATGTGGAAGGAGAAACCCGAGACAAGACGATCGCGCCTGGAGATAGGAAGGATTGGCATTTGGAGAAAATAAGTAAGGGTTTGGTTAGGAAAAGCGAGAGCGACGAAAGGAGAATAGAGTCATGGTAACACATACAGTCGATGACCAAGAGAATAGAGACACGTTAGGGTTTCTATTTGTTTTGCCTGTTTTATTATTAAATCATTGATTAATGACGCACTGAAAGGAGATATGATACTTAGTACCTCTTACATACAACGCGATTGTGCAAGGTATTAACAATTTTCCTAATTAAAACTACAACTTTCCATTATACCATAGTTTGTCGATCTCCATATTTTAATTTCACTACTCACTTAAACGGGATTTCTGCAATGGCCTTAACGACGGAGAAAACCAGTTTGGCGGCATCTTGGTCTGTCTCCACAAAACGCACACAACACCCTGTGTTTAACTGAAGCTGTACTAAAGCCTGTGAAACAGAGCAGTTTTTAGTTTATTTCATACAAAACCAATTTAATTATTAATATTATCATTTTTATTTGATGCAAAGCACTTTTTTTGCCATTTAATTTAATTTATAACAAAACAGGTATTTATCTTATATGAAATCGAAAATAAAGAAATCATTATTATGCAAATCAGCTGGTGTAAGGAAATGGATGCCTTAGGAAGCAACGGGTAGGCAACATTAGAGGGAGAAAGGGAATATTGCTGTGGTTTATATTTCTTTCTTTTTACGCAAACGTGACTTACAAGAAAGCATGTTTTGCATTAGGCCTACTGCTATGTTAACACATGATTTTTTAGAACGCTTAACTATATTTTTATCGTAAAACTGGGGGTGGATCTAAAACGGAATGAGCGTACCACTTACCGATTCGGGTCCTGGTCAACTCGCCCAATTCCCAACTCGCCCAAAAACCAACTCGCCCAATTTTGGTCAACTCGCCCAAAAACCAACTCGCCCAATTACCAACTCGCCCAAATTTGGTCAACTCGCCCAATTTTTTTACAATGTCATTGGTCAACTCGCCCAAAACCATTGGTCAACTCGCCCAATTTTGTACCAACTCGCCAAAATATAAAATCACATTTGTTTCTTGTGTTTTGCGAAAAAAAAATATTGTTACAAAATATCAATAATTTATACGGCATGTATAAGCATTTTATTATTCAAAAATAACATTTTTGAACGATAAACGTTCGCCTAAGTTTTATTTTATTGTTAATTGTCATAAAAAGTTTTACAATGATTGCATTAAAAAGAAAACAATACTTATACTTAGTTAATATTAAATTCAGCTCTTCACCCATAGATCAGATTCAGTTAATCGGTTTGTAC
>LQRL01096403.1:0-12684 GCA_001703475.1 Hydroides elegans | reverse complement strand
TTTATATCATACACATTGTTTTATGATTAGAGACTTTTTGGCTCGAGACTTTTTGGCACATCGTGTCACTTTTAGAGACTTTATGGCTCGGAACTTTTTTTACTTATGGTTACTTTAAAAAATCAAGTTTTTGCGAAAATTTGAAGGGAAGTGATTTCGCGACTGATCAGGTTTTTAACCGAATAGAGTTCTTACTTGAGAAAAAAAACATGTAATTTATTTTCGACTAAAAGATTTTATCTGTTTTGTATTGATAAAAGAGAACACAAAGCAAGCGGTTTAATAATAAACCTTATCCTTTCATATTATACGCTATAACATCAATGCCATTGCATCTTATTGAACACATAAAACAAAGCAATTTGTATTCATAATAAATCCTATTCCTTAATCCTTTGAACAATACGCGTTCACTTTCAAATAACTTCACAATACATCATTCATAATCCATACCATATTATATCGTCATTCAAAATGGGCCGAGCTGGTAAAAAGAATAAAATGGGCCGAGCTTGAAAGTGGGCCGAGCTTGAACAAAAATGGGCCGAGTTGGTTTTTGGGCCGAGTTCTCCCGATACCATATTGTGATGTTTTCGCGTTTATTTGATTAAGCGGGATTTGCTTACGGTCAGGTTGTATCAGAATGTACACATGTTCTCAAATAGACCACTCGGCATTTACTCCAATGGACAGAGTTTTCAGAATGCACGCATTCAAAAAAAAATATTACAGTTTTTATAATTTTTCAAATATTTACATATGACACATATAGAGATAACAACTACCTTTTATTATACATACCTGTCACAAATATAGGAATCCTTCCAGTGATTTTGACGAAACGACCGCTGGTCAGGGATATAACCGACCCCACCCCGGCAAACGGGATGTAAATATAGCCGATCATTGAGATACCTAAGGCGCAGGCCACCCAAGACTATTAAAATAAATATGTGTTATTTACAAAATAGAAATAAATTTTAACATTTAATATTTAATATTTGCGATAAAATCATAACTGGCTCATACAAATGCTCTTTCATTAAGTTGTTCGACGAATCATTTACGTTAGGAATATTTTAATAAACGACGTTGAAATCCATAAAAAAGACATTAGTTTCTTCACATAAAACACAAGAAATGCAATGGTCATTTTCTATTCTTCAAAGATAAGTCACATAATAATTAGTCATATATAACTGTTTTAATATTATATGATTTGACGGGCAATACATATTTAGTTATGAAATAGCAATAATAATCTCAAAATATCACTGTGATTTTGGATCCGATCTTTGATGACTTTTAAAAAATGTGTTATGAAGCTTATAAATTGTGTTTATTAGCCTTTATAATTAAATGGTTGTGACACATACAGATTATACTTATTATAAAATCCTAATTGTATAATTATTTTCGATGATGTATAACAACAGAGTAACATACCCTAGTGTAGTCATGTGAAAAGAATGCACCTTCCAAACCCACATACAAACTTAATGGTATAAGAAGCAACTGCTTCTTCCTTATAGCTTGCTTAGATGTCGATAGGAGAAGAGAACGGAGTTCTTGTCTTATGGTTAGGTCGGATTGTTTTACCAGATGTCGAGGTATGCGATCGATGAAGAAAATTGACATCAAAATGGCACAAATTGCGATAACCATGTAGATAGCCACCAGTATCCATACCTGGAAAATACAAATTTTCCAAATTACAAAAATACATTACATGGATATGATAACATGAATACAAAGAATATAGTATTTTAGCATGTTTTACTCATGTCTATAGTAAAACTATATTTGAATATTTTTAGAAACTTTAATCGACCACAATGTTGCATATTACATATTTCATCCAAACGGTGATAGGATAGATAACTGGTCATTTGTGATTGTAATTACGATAAAGTAAGCCGTGTTGCTCAATTCACGACTCCTGTTTCGATGCATGAAGGAAAATTGACGGAAACAAATATCATTTGTTTTTGAGTGGAGAGTGACGCATAGCAAATTTACATGAAACAAACGCGGTATTTTGGAATGAAGCAGAGTTAAAATTTGTCACTAACAATTACAACATAAAAGGATTACAAATGAACCGCAGGTTGTAAAAATTCATATAATTAAACTTACTGTACTTTTTGGAACAGGTTCTGAGTTGGTGCCCTCTAGTTCATACCACGGACAATAATTGACCCCACATATTTCAGCAATTTCGTTATCTTCAACGGTTGTATCATTTGCAGATGTTGAAGCGGTTCTTAAAACAGTGGCTGCGATTATGTTTCCGAATAGGCTGGCTGTATAGGATATGAATTTGATACAGTTTAAACTTTGTAAAGCGTAAAAAGGACGTTTCATGCACAGACTAACAAATTAAGACCCGTCATGCTAGAGTTGTTATATTCTAAGCTGTCTAGAAATTACTTTTTTATAACTTGATCAATTCTTAAATAAATATTCTATGCTTATATATCAAAACAATATAAACAATACTATTTAAAATGTCATTGAAATTAAGAAACTATAGTACAAATACTTCTTGAGACCAAAGGATAAACCGTGTTATTGTGTTTCTATTGCAAGAAAAGTATGTGATTTTGCAAATTATATTATTTCATAGGATGTTTAAGATATTTTCTATGTCAGGTGTGCAAGCTATATTCGAATTAAATGAAAAACGTACAACAGGCATATATCAAACCAAACACTCCAAAACAGAAAGCTATTTGACTGTCTTTTTTCTCTTTGTTGATACTTGCTAATTCCGTGGCTAATATGGTGATATAAGAGGTAATTGCTGTCCAAAGTGGCGCTACGAAGAAGCTGAAAATAGCAAGGAAGCTTACATAGATAGAAAAATAGACCTTATATGGTATTTCGAAAAGATTAAAATCATAACATTGACAATTATACCTCAGTAACTCATAAACAGGAAAGATCACACAGCTTTGATTATGCAAATGACTTAACTTCTTAAGGCGCGTTCACGCAAAAAAATATCCTAAATTTTTGCATAAACAGTGGGGATAAATTGCTATGTTTTTATACAAATATGGCTTTCGAAAATATCGGGTCTCGTGCTTTTTTCGAGCTTGTTCGTTTGCGTGAACGCGGCCTTAAGCATTTTTCTCAAATCTCCCAGGTAAGTGCATAGCTTTGCTTACTTTGAAATGACCATTTGAATGCCTTCTTTAGATATTGAAACTAAACCAAGACAAACCCGCTTATGATCGATGCTGGAACCATAGTTGCCCATACACCATATCCATTAGCAGTCATCCATAGTAGAAAACCAACAAATGATATGCTGATAGTCCTTGTATGACCGATAACTCTTATCATCAGTGGCGGAACGAAAACACACGAGAGGACCAGAGTCACGTATCTAATAGTCGCGCAAATGGTGCCCATACCTGTCCGAAATGGAAAGTCTTTAGACAGAGTCTCAAATATGGAACTTGGCCATTGGGTCTACAAGATTATAATATAAAGACGTACTAGAATTCTATTCCACTCTAACTCGATCGGGTTACTGTGATTTCGTGGTTCGAGACATATATTTTGCAAAATATCACGACATATTCTGCCAAAAAGTTTGTTTAATTCATGCTCAACCTTTTGAAAATGAGCGTTTAAGCTTTAACTATTGAGATATATTACCTCATCTGATAGCCATAATGTTGAATTAAAATGAGATTTTGACCCTTCCATGAAGCTGCTAAATAACGTAAAATATAATCTTAAATGTTTTTTTTTTGTAACCTGAAGTTCTAAAATGTGGATAGTTTATTATTTGAATTTGATATTTACCATCTTGGACATGGAGCGAACTTTGTAGTCCTGCCAGTCCAAAATAGGATATATAATTCAGCATTAAAGCAAAACTAAGCATGATGATATTTTTCCATATCCGTCTGTAATTAAAATAGTTAATATTTAAGATATATTATATGCATGTATCTAAACTGTTATCCTGAAAAAAAAAATGGAAGCAAACTATCACTTTCTGTATAAGTTCATCTTCACCAATACATGTAGTTTTATAATATATCAATTCAAAAAGATGTTTATATGGTCATTGATGTTCCTAGATGTTCATAGAAAACAAATAGAATGTGAATATTAGTTATTTTTATTCATTTGCCTTGGAGTTCGATCAGATCATCTCAAAAATGTTAAAAGCATATTGCAAAATCGTTTACTTGCCTTTTGTAATGTGCTCTTGTCATCTGTTTCTTTGGATCCCAATACAGAGATGCTTCTTTTTCGTAGTTTTCCCTATGTTGAATATTACCGTTTTCCCTGGAATTAAAATTACGCCTTTGTTAGAAATAATTACATTAAATGCATTTATGTTGACTTTTGTAACATAACAATTTTTTTCAATATAATTTCTATTTTGAACGTACATGTATATGACTTTCACAGAAATAGAAAAATAAAGAGAAAGACATATATTGCAAAATATATCGATATTTTATCATACTCATACTTAACAGATATTACATGGCAAAGGCAAATATAGCAATAAATATAAGATAAACAAAATCGATTTGATCCTGTTTTTTTATTTTTAATCGCAACAATTGCAAACATAAGAGTCATCTGATTAGCCTAGTAGCACCGTTATGGTTTCTTGAGTATTGCATTTAATTCGACATGTGACTGATTGTTGATGATTCAATCCAATTTAGGCATTACAATTATAATCTAATTAAACATTAGTTAAATTTTTGAAATTTAATTGAACATTACCTGGAAATCATATTCGAGGATGCGTCCGTGTTGTTCATAGTAACACAAGTTCATAAGAAGAAAACAAATATTTTCGTAATAATGTGTTTAATTCCATAAAAAATACATCGTGTTAATGCATATTAAATTCACATAATACCTTAGATTATCTATCATTGATCACTCTTGAGTTCATAAACTCTCATAAGTATACATAATAAATGTCCGAATAGCTCTAATTAGTATGCAGAAGCACTACACGTGCTGAATGTAGCATATGTCACAATGTCACAGAGTTACACTTTGATAATGTTGTAATTTGCATATTTTACTTCATGAATCCAGATTACCGTTTTAACAGTTTAGTTTTAAGTTGCATTTCTTTTAAGGTTAGATTTCAATAAGTGATTTTATGAGCATTATCTATTTTCTCAAATTAATTATTCGTTCTTATTTCATTAAAAAAAGCACCTAACGAGCCGTTCCCCACAAAATGTGTTCCCACCAATTTCCAGCTGGCTTGTATATTGTTAGGAAATACTGTGTATCTTGGAGATTTGAGCAGTTTGACGTTTTTTTCGTAATAAGTCGTGAGAATAATAATTTCGAATTTGATAAACGAACTTATAATTGTCAAAAAACATGTTATTTTCAGTATATGATAGGTAATTTAGTGATATTAAAAATTTCATTTCCGCAAAAAAGTGTTCTTAGCACCCTCTTTCTTTCGAGCGCCTGGGACTGAGGGCCGTTTACTGTTGTGATTCGTCATGGAGAGTGTGATAATCTACATACTTGGGCACTTGCTCAAAGACTTCCCAAGGGTACGTGCCCAAGCTACGTCTGACAAGGCTATGCTGGCCTAACGGTTCGTAACCAAACCGCGCAGTGGGTTATTAGCCTGGTCCCGTATCCGCCGGACATCGTGCTTAGACTGGTGCCGCCATCGCCGGTACACAGAGTACTTTGGCTGCCCAGTACTCCGCCCTAGGTTTACTCTGTCAAGCCGAGACAGTTTACCGTGGTGTGACCGGGACGTCGTGTCCCTACTTGGAGCCAGAATGCGAGGAGTAGATGAGCCAATCCAGGTTAGGCCCATCGTAGAAACGGGTGCTGACCTACAAGTTGACTGCATCTACAAGCGGACTACATCTACGTGCGGTGTTTGTGGCTGGTTACTCTCTCCAATGGTTGCTTAGCACGGCTGCCCTCTAACCTTAAGGTACTACGGCTCCCCATTTCCTACACCACCACATAAGATAAATGACGCGAAATGTAAGATCATATCCCCAAGTGACCAAGCCGTAGTACTAGACGGCAGTGAAGTCGAGTTTGTCAAAGAATTTTGTTGCTCGGAAGCGTAGTCCCAATCTGGCAAAAACGTGAAATGGGCAAGATCCTGACAGTGAGACTATAAAGCATTCATCGTTCCAATTGCAACGTACGCCGCCGAGACATGGACCATATAGTCCGCAGAAAATTGGAGGCATTTGAAATGCGATGTCTTAGAGCCATCTCCGGTGTAAAGCTGCGCGCCAGAAACGAAACAGTGAAAACGGCCTTGCAAATGAACACAACAATTACAGACACTATAAAAACCAAAAGGCTCAGATGGTTAAAGCACGTGGCCCGAAGACCTGTAGACAGCTAAGTGACCCGTACGTACCACCTCGCATTCCCAAACTCAAGACCACGAGGCCGTCCGCGAAAGCAATGGTGCACCCAAATCCACGAGGATACCGGCCTTCCCCTGGCGACAGCAGAACGCAATGCGTCCGAAAGGCTAGACTGGCACAGAGGAGTCACGGAGAGAGCGTGGTTCCGGAGAGGAATACGCCCATAAGTCAAGTAAGTAAAAAAAAGGTGATCCTTTTCTATGCCAAGCTAGCTAGAAAGGGAAAACAGTCCAGCTGGCTTGGACAAAATGAACTCCTTTTAACAAAATGTTAATGGTCAAAAACCATTAATTTTGTTGTTATTCATGATTGTAATATTGTTTGTGCTGATTTCACCACATGTGTCGCGGAATGCCCTTCTTTTGTAATTTCGTAACGGACACTTAATGAAGGGTTTTGCTGGGAAAAGTTTCTTAGAAGTGTGGTATCAAATCAATAACTGTATTTTAATGGTAAGTTTCTTTCCCAATAAAATTTTATATTTTTTATTCTGAAGATGGATTATCACATAATATCATATGGCTTGCTCATTAGAGGAACACCTTTTCGGAAACTAAAACCGTGGTGAGTTCTTTTTTGGACAAATACAAGGTATATTACGAATTTAGTACAGTACATGAAAAGAAATATGCGTATACCCAACTTCTATGTGTTGAAGACGGGATTACTCGAATGCTGGAATACATAAATAATCATATTCCCGATTGTGATTGTCTACCAGTTTTATAAAGGGTAATTTTGTTGATTATTTGCCATATCACAAAAGTAAACAAAGTTTTTTTTTAACAATCAACCTTAAGGAAATATCTATCATGGCATATTAATCATAACATATCACTGGCTTTTTCTGTCTTTGTACAACCCTTTTCCTTTTCTAGCATGGCAATGCCATTGTTACTATCATCGACTTCCTTTACGACCAATAGTTTCTTCTCTGTCCTGTCCACGAATTCCGCAATTAGATACCCCGTCATCCCTACCATCAGCATTGCAAGCATAATGGCGATTTTTGATCCAGTACAGAGTGCATTGCTATAGCCTGATCCAATAGCCAAACCAAGGCACCACCAGAGTAGATGGTTTGCAAAAGCAGGTGCGGTGTTGTCGCTGAAGAAGGCTCCATACAAAGCTTTGAAAATTGGACAAAATGTGATAAACATTATTTAACACATGTAAAGAAAAACATAAAACTGTAAGCATCCTTATGCATATTAGATTAGGTTCGTGCTCTTGTATTACTTGTACAAAATAAAAAGGTTGCACAATAATGAAGCAAACGCCATTCAGCTCTATCTAAGTTACTTTGCTTATACACATATATCTCTACGTGTAGGTAACATAGAATGTGTATCATATTCACTTTTTATAGTTTATATTGCATGATGCAGATGTGCCTATTTATCCTACCTCAATATAATTGAATCATATATCGATTTGGTTATTAAATTGAACATATAACAAGACTTACCCCAAGACATTGTTACCCAGATGGCATCAGAAATACCCCACAGTAAAGGAATCATGCCGAAAAATCCTATCTTGTCAGGATCGACAGTCCAGAATGAAAGGAATGATTGGATGACAATATCCAAAGATAATGCTGAAACATAAGCCCCTAATTGCATAAAACAAACGATTTTGAATTCATTGCGAGTTTTACTATGTTCTTGATGGGACTTAGAAAATATCAAGTAATAATTATTTCGCTCCTTGCGATTTCTCAAAAAGAAAACAGTGAAAAAGGTCCTAATATGACTATGCTTAAAGAATAATCGTGAATGTGTGGTTTAAATTTGATATTGATCGCACTGGTAGACACCGATATTATGAATTTAATATGAAAATCAGAAGTATGAATATTAAATTATTGCACCATCACATACCTGTCACGAATATAGGAATTCTTCCGGTTACTTTGACAAGCCGACCGCTCGTAAGGGAAACAATAGATCCCATGATAGCAAATGGAAGAGTGGTGATGCCAATCATTGAAATACCCAAGGCACAGGCCACCCACGACTAAAAGAATATAGTTGAAATAAAGATAGTTTAACACATAAGTTGATTCTTCTGTAAATAATATGACTTGCACTGGACGCTCGTTAACCTCTTATTTCAATAAGTAGATTTACAGATGAAAATGGGCGCTATGTCGGTGTAATTCAAGGCCGAAGACAAGGCTTAGTCAATGTGGTATTATCACTGACATATTAACATTACACCATCGTCCGCATGTTTTTCAACCGGTATGGTGACGTCGCGACATATAATAATAATGTCACAGTATTGTGTCATCGATTGTATAGCTATCAACATTGCGTTCATTTAACTTGATAAATATGGTAAGCGGGTGTATTTAATTTGTGAAAGGTTATAAGACAAAGTCGTGTATAAAATATCATATTTTCAAAATAAATCAAGGGCATACCCTGGTGTATTCAAGATAGAAGAATATACCCTCAAATCCCATATACATGGTCATCGGAATAAGTAGAAGCTGCTTCTTATTAATGGCTTGCTTGGACGTTGAGAAAAGAAGTGTTTTCAATTCTTGTCGTATTGTCAGATCTGATTTCTTAACCAAATGTTGAGGCAGGCGATCGACGAAGAATATTGAAATCAGGATGGCAGATAATGCGATAACCATGTAGATGACTACCAGTGTCCATACCTGAAAAATAATGATAAAAAATAAATGGAATGCATATAACTATATTAATGCAGTAACTATTGATACACACACCTGTACATATAGATTTCAAATTCTTACAAATTCGTTCTATAAATGAAATTTTAATTGATTTATACGTTATGCTGCAAATTTTAATTTTAAGAAGGCTAAGAGTCAAATTTCCGTCAAATACATACAGTGTTTTTAGGAACTGGGTCGGAATTGGTGCCTTCTAACTCATACCAAGGACAATAATTGGCCCCGCATATTTCTGCTATATCGTCGTTATCAATGGTAACATTTGTTGATACTGAGGAGCCTCTCAAAACAAAAGTTGAGATAATATTTCCAAAAAGACTAGCTGCAAAACAACATCGTAAAAATTGTTAATGATTTTAATTGGATTAAACATGTTTGAATTCCATTGTAAGACCACTACATTATCTTTAAATAATATTTTGAAGTAATTTTCAAATTTTACACAATATCTATTCCTTCATGATTGTCAAAGTAAACATAATCATAATCAATTTGTTTTTGGGAAAACACGTATTTGTTATGCAAATTATTGGTTTAAATTTTACAAAAAAAAACGTTTTACCGACGTACAAATAGATGCTATCAATCCGAACACCCCGAAACAAATTGCAATTTGACTGTCTTTTGCCTGGCCGTTAAGACCCGCTAATTCGGTGGCCAGAATGGTAATGTACGAGCCTTGTGCAGTCCAAAGTGGTGCCGTAAAAAATCTGAAAAGATAATCAAGATGATTAGTATTTCAGCATTAGTGTTTCAATCAAATCTTCTTAATGTGAATATCCCTTAGGTTCATGCAATTTTCATTGCATATAGTTGTCACATCGACAGATTTTCTAGTGACCATACTCAATCTTACCCGTTTATTATGGATGCTGGAACCATTGTTAACCATACGCCATATCCATTAGCACCCATCCAGAGAAGAAACCCGACAAACGATAAGCTTATCGTCCACTTATGTCCGATACCCCTTATCATCAGAGGCGGAACAAAGACACAGGAGAGCACAAGGGTTACATAGCGGATGCTCGTACAAATGGTTCCCATTCCTGACGATATAAGGTATATTTTGAAAATTGATTCACCTGTCACTCAGTATGGATAAAGGATCAGTTATAATATCATTACTCTTTATGAATTTTACCGATGTTATTTGATTCGGCCATTGTGGAAATCCTATTATAAATGATATTTGCATCTTGATATTTTAAACAATATTATCATTGCTTTCCAAGCCAATGCAAATAATATCTTGATTGTGTTGCTTTTGCTAAGAAATATTCACAATTTAACTTAATACTTACCATCTTGAACATGAAGTGAACTTTGCAATGCTGCCAGTCCATGATAAGATACATAATTAAGCATAAAGGCAACACTTAGCATGATTAAGTTTTTCCATATCCGCCTGTAATGGATACATTATATATATTATATCACAAAATTTCAATCAAAGCTCAAATTTGATATACAATGTCGATAGTTTAGCTTTACTAAAATCAACCAAAAAACTAGAAATTTGGATATGTCAACAAAGATTTTTCTATTAAATATTTATTAGACTATGTTTAGAAGCCATAGCGCAGCGAACAAACATTGATTTATGTTTCCTTATCAATTGCAATTGATTTAACAAGTTATAATCACCTTTTGAATCGAGTTTTAGTCATCTGTCGTTTTGGTTCCCACACAAACACGACTTTTCCTTTGCATTCTTTCTGTTGCATGTCTTCATTTTTGCTTGAATATGTAATTTGAAGTTCATTAATACGCACAAATAAATAAATTCAATATTATTCGATTCTTTAATCTAATAGTATTCAATTAATTTATTTGTTTGTATATTTCATTCTAACTTGGAATCATATACCAATTAATATTCGGCCTACATATAGAGTCTAGGTCATTCATAGCCTATGTAACATATAGCACAGTGAAATTATATAAATATAAGCAAAAGCCTTAGATTTTTGCCGGCCGGAGACGAATCCAACCTCTTTCAATCAGTCAGAGGTGCCTGTAATTATTTCTACCTTTTTTGCCAAATATTATAGAATTGTAAACATATTTGTAATTCATCGATTCTTAGAAAATTAAGCTGAAGTCTAAGAATGGTTATAGCCACTATGTTCAGTATTATTTAAGATTTTATCTAACCATTGTTTTATATTATATCAAATTTACCTCGATACAAGATTCGACGAAACATCGGTCTTTTCCATGAAAGATACAGATTTAACAGCAAAGCTTTGAAATTCTTACATGTATCATGCGTTTCCTAATCCAAGCAGAAACGTAGCGTTAATAAAAATGAAATGCAATAACAACAAAAAGTTGTTCATGTATGTGTCACTGTTCTCTTAATAACACTATGCACTCGAAAGGTTGTAACAGATAAGTTACTGCTTATTTCTTATGTATATGCATACCCGCTCTCCTTGTTTGAAGGACCCAATGACATTAAGTTAAATTATGGTTAGTCGGAGTTGTAACCTGATTATGTGGAGATGCGTTGAGATTTGAAATGTGTAACATGACCCAATATCATTTGCCTCAGGAAAAAATCATATGCTTGTTTTAGTAAAAGACATGCTTTTTACGAAAAACCCTTATATGATTTCGCGTGATTTGAAAAGGTCGCGGTTACATAAATTTGTGATTTGGGACGTAAGAATTTTACTTTTTTGTTTCAAAAATAGCAACGAACGATTATACTATCGTTCCTTGCGAATTCTTTTACGATAAAAAAAAACTGCGGAAATGTTACCTCTGAAAATGCAGCTTGCGATTTATATAACTGCAGCCTAAGTCAAATCATACATTAGTATGAGTTGATTTTAACCGCAATACATTAAATGATTTTATATGGACTATCTATTATTTCGCAAATAGTAAAGAAACTTAAGTAAGATATCGGCTTTGGTTTAGTGTTCACCTGAGTAAAAATGTTATAATGCGACTTTATGTTATAAATATTTATAAATGTTTGTGTGGACAAAGTATGTTGAGATTGTCAACATTTGTGTTCGCGTTTCGAAAAGAAGACGAATGAAAATTTAAGACATGGAATGGGATTTAATGAATTTATTTTTATGAATATTGTGCTAAACGAAGTGCCCTGTTTTTGACATATGATTACATGTTTAAAAACCATACAAATATACATATATCAATTAAAATTACATGGAAAATGGAAGCTAGCAAAAATTAGCACTTACAGTACTATATATACATGAAATGAAAATATATCCGTGGGGAACAAAACAACGCCCCAGGATATTTGCAAATAACCAAACACTTAAGAGAATCTTAACCCTCTGATAACACCATAAACACTTTGAAATTAGTGATTAACAACAGCTAAATTGAAACATATGTGACATTTGTTATCTCACAGACTGCATCTAAACATTACAACGCTAATTGAACGGCGGTGTACAGGGGAAGGTGGAGGGCATTTTTTTTATCAAGAAACAACAGATAAAAGTTGTAGATATCTGTTAGAAAAGAGAGTGATTCGTTTAGCACAAGACATGGCTTTAAAAGACAGCGGCGTAT
>LQRL01096402.1:2765-14454 GCA_001703475.1 Hydroides elegans | reverse complement strand
ATAGATACCATTTCCGATGAAAACAGAAAATGCACGCACGGACAGGGCAAAACCTATATGGCCCTCTGACTATAGTCAGGCGGGCCATAAAAATATTTCCTGGTATATCCCTGGTATTGGATGAGATGTTCACTTTGCGGTTGGTCCCTTATTGAACCGTTTGGGCCCAACACCAATTGCTTTTTCTCAATTTGCCCATTATCTATTAATGTTTTTCGCCCTGCCCTACTCATGATAAGTTGATAATGTCGACAGGAGATATGTATTGTGTTAGCGCCAGCAGGGTGATAATGAGTAATCGATTCACGTCGTATGTATTCAATAAACAATAGATCCTTGGGCCCCCCGATCAATGTGGCTTATTCCCGCGATCGTCTATTGACGAGGTTATGGGCTCCCAAAGACCTTTAGAGTAGATTCTAGGAGGTTTCAAGTAAAGAGGATGTAAGTTAGTAAAACTCCAGTATAGCTATGCGTTGATAATTGTTTTAGCTGCGTGTCGGTTTAATGCAATATAATTGTAGAAAAAACATTCTTTATCAAAATCCCATGAAATCTGCATTGTCATGTTTTCGGCAATTTCATTTAAAACTGGATGCCATGTTCGAGTGTCACCAATGCGAGTGTTTATTAGCTGACTGAAAATTTTTTGTTATGGGTCGCCTAAAGTATCATTCTAAAATTCAAATGGAGAGCCGTGTTGAACTATAAAAGCTGATAGTATAGCTCTACGTTAAAACATAGATATAAAGTTAAAAACTCGATGATTTGGGTTGGGCCGTGCAAAGAACAGACAAATAAACATGAATAAGACAAAGTGTTCTGGTCATCTAAGCAATATCAAAGATATATCATACTTGGTTAGAATATTAGTTGTTTCTTCAGAGACCCAGATAGAATCTCGTCCTTAACTAATGACAAACTAAGGGCGTTTGTGATCATACAATATACCTAATTATCCTGTTTACATGGTAATTGGATATTGGGGTAATTTTCTCCCAAGGACTTCTTGACCAGCCATTTTGGAAGATTTAATGAATTGGTTTCAAGTCTTTCAAAATTGAAATACTTGTGTTATTGTTGATATTAAACTTATGTCAACAAGAACAATCATATGAAAACTGGAAAAAATGAATGATGAAGAGACGGCTGTTGAAATTTATTATTACAAGTGAAATTTAAAAGAAAATTGTTTCTTAGATGTTCTAATTTTGATGTCGAGTGGCTAGATTTAACATTTAGATTGATAAATTAACATTAATACGCTTGAAAGCGTTATACATCAACAATTTATTTCTGAACAGAACCATGCTTATATATCGCAGATAGAAGCCATATTAGCACAATTTGCTCCAAGGAAGCTCAATTATTGCACTAGGAAAGGGTGTGGCACTTGTACACTGTTACATGTAATACAAAGCAACCCTTCAGATTTCCCATACTTGTAGGCAACCACTCAACACAATATAGGGCAACATAGTGTCCATATTTGTGCTCAGAACAAAATACGTGTATCATGAATCGCAGGGGAATGAGCAAATGCGTTAAGACAACTTGAGGTATTTTCAGGTATGGCATATACCTGTGAAGATATCTTGATCATTTATGATTATTTTATGATAAATCTATGAAAACATCTACTAATATAAACACAAGGAAACAATTGTGTAATGCGAGATAGCCCCAACCGTCCTCAAAGTCATAGTGCTAAATTCATAATGCTTAGTATTTGCTGATGTGACTCCTAGTTTTATCAGTTCCGTGTCAAATAATCAAAAAGAACCGTATATCTACACATTAAATGCTTTAATTTGGGGCGATAACTAAGCCTCTCCGATCGAAAGTTTCAGTCCGTACAAGACCATGTTTATGAAAATCCTTTTTCAAGTTGGTCATCCAAACGCACATTGACGGATCAAGACTCTTCATTTGAGATTAGGGGGCTCGGAATTCCCAGGAGCCCTTAGGGCCCCGACCCTTAGAAACTCAATTCAATTAACTATATATTTTTGGACTTTTCTCACGTTTCCAAACGTCGCTATGTTAATGTTTGTTTTCGCAAATTATATATGAGTCCGTCAAAACTATCAGAAGACACATCTTGTCCGTACAGGCACTCGTGCGTGCCACCAACAATCTTTTTTCTTAATGACTCGCCAGAGCCGCCACAAAAAGTCTACCGAATTCGGTAAAGACTATTAAAAGACACTTTTACAAACCAAAATGTATTGGTGAGTGTATTACAGTCTCCATAGCCCCCTGTTCAAAGGTTCTTGTCTGTAAAAGAAAGCGATGACGGACTGAAGGACAGACGAACACCTGCACTCCTTAACACCCTTACCTTTGGGTTGGGATAAAATTAACTCTAACCCGTGTAAGGTGGAAAAGCGGTCGGACATCTCGAAATAATAACCTTTAAATAATATATGTATACATATGTTAATAAGAGAAAGGAAATGTGCCCCGTATTCTTTTGGAAGTCTCTGTATCCGGGGACAGATACGGTTACAGTCACCAACCCAAAAGAGAACAGTGCCCCCAAACCAGGTCACACGTCAATAAGTTCGGGGACACTGTTCTTTTGGGATGGTTACTGTAACCGTATCTGTCCCCTGGGACAGAGTGCTTTCAAAAGAATACGGGGAATGATGCTTATCTTTTTAATCTCGAAATCATAACATTATCAAAATAAACGTTCCACTCGAACGTTGCGCTCCACTGTAAATAACTCACCCTTTTTGAATTGCGCCAACATATCATCTAGGCTTGTATCATCAAACACGAATTTTGTTTCATGGTTGTAGAATTTACACACGGTACTCAATGGAGTGCAATCATCTGGATCAACAAATGCTAAATCTCGAATGTTTAGCAAATTTATTATATTGTTTGTTTCCTTTTCATAAACTGGAATGCGGGTATATCCTGTTTTCATTATTTCAGATACAGTGTTGAAATCAAGGACTGCGTTGATTTCCAGCATAAACACATCCTCAATCTTGGTCATGATATCTCCGACTTTTTTCTTGGAAAGTTCTAGTGCTCCAGCTATAATATCCATCTCGTCTTTTTTGAGATCCGTGTTACTTTCTTTCAAAAGCTCTCGTAGACGATCCCTATTATAAACACTTCCCATTTCCTCGCCTAGAACACAGTCAAGAACTTTACTAATAGGGAAAGAAAGTGGGAAGGTTACCAACATGAATAGCCGTGTAAACCAGATTGTTTTAGCACCTATTGCTAGACCATATCTGGAACATATTGCCTGCGGAACAATTTCACCAAATACAACGATACCAGCAGTTGCAATAACTACTGCTATTGGTCCGCTTCCTGTCAAATCATCCATCAAAATGGTGAGCGTGTTGTTCACGAGAACATTTCCGAGTAAAATTGTGCATAACAAATAATTGCCACGCTTTCTAACTGATGCAACTATTTTAGCATACGACTTTTCTCTTTTCGTCCCACTGTTTCTCAAAATCTTCAATTCCGTTTGGTCTAGAGACATAAGACCTAAATTCAAACCACTAAACAATCCAGAGCAAAGCAATAATACCACCAATAATGTTATCTGTACTGGCAAGGGTAAAAGTGTATTTCTACTTGGTTTCTTTTCGACGTCAAATTTAAGCCAATTCTGAGTGCCTTGATGTATCCAAGAGCTTGAAATATTATCGCTTATTTCCTTCAAACAGAACATCAATGTCGATGCTGAACTACTTTCCACGTTGACAGTTAATAATGCTGAATTTGAGACTTCATCTACCTCGCTTAATCGATATGCCTCGGTTTTTCCTAGATCATCACAGCTTTCACCACGTTCCCCTGATGATCTGGTAAAAGCAAGCGACATTGTATCTTTAAGTTCATTCCCAAATATCCGAAATTGCATGTCAGTATCCGAAACAATCACATACATATCACCATTATGCCGCGCGCCAGTTTCGGCTTCAATAACAAAACCATCCATAAGTGCTACATCGTTTGCAGACATAGACAAATTGATACAAATGCACAAAAACGTAATCACAGTGAAAATACAAAAGCGGTCGGTCCGTTCATGCTGAGCCATTTTTATTTGTTTTAAAGGTCAATTATGAAATCATCAAAATGTATCCATTTATATCAAATTTTTATGTGACAAATTAATACATCAATATATATATATCCTTTCAAAACACATTTTAAACCGATTCGACTTTTATTGCCCTATAAAATGCAATTTAGTTTAAAAGGGTTGCTCCTCGCTCAAAACAACAAGTCACGTGATAACAAAAATATACAAGTCACATGATTGTACTTATTTTCATATCGTTGGTGAATGTTAGTGAGGATGAAAATACAATTGATATAAACGATTTATTCGTTTCGAATAGAGTGCAAAATATAAAGATATTATGCAAATAGAAATAATTGAATCTGAGGAATTCCTGATTGTTTTGCATTCAAATGTTATCATTTTTGTTGATTCCAACATTTACTTCCTAGGTAGATAACTCTTTAGGATATGCGCTCCGGCATGCATTGAACATTATATGATGCGTTTGAAAAATGTATTAAAAACTACAAACTATGCTTCAAACACAAATTAACCAGACTGTATATAACGTTATTATATTTGACGATTGTTTATGGAAGTTCAATGATACCATTACCGGTATGACTAAAAAATAAAGATTAAAATACATTTATCTACACATGACTGATACAATATAAATCGACCATAACTCTATACAATTACTCTTTTATACAATATGAATTTGTAAAGCTATTTAAGAAAATGACAATAAAGAATTAGCATTTCGATGATGTAATATTGACACAAATTAGTTACGATTATAAAGTTATAAATATACATATTCCGTGTGTAACTAACTTAAGATTGAACTCAAATTGACCTCATAATGTATATATATCTTTTTCTTTTTGGTACCGTAAACATTTAGTTAGCTAGTGGTTTGACATACTTCATGGCATGCTCACTGACTTGAGCATTTATGCTTTGGTAGGTATAGTAGACTGACAAGAACAACAGGGTTTTGTGTAGAAACATTTTGCAGATGTTGACTTGTTTTCAGTAAACATGAAGTATTATTTACCCTAAAGGGCAACATTTCCAAATCAGGTCAATGATATCTTCATGTTTACTGAAAACAAGTTAACATATGCTTTATTATGATGACCCATATATTTTTTTGGACAATAAAACGAAATGAATAAGCATTTTTTAATCTTTTCTTTATTAACAATAAGTAAAAATCGTATATATCTTACATACATAAAGAACAAATATAGTAATAATTTGACTAGACTCATGTATTTACAACACATTTTTAAATTAAATTTACTGACTAGAACAAAATCTCTCGCTTTTTTTTTCAAAATCGAAACTGATATAACCTTTTAACTTAGAACTGTAGCATACACTTTAGATGGTACCTGACATTTTGAAATACATATATTTACACAGTATACATAATTAATAGGAAACAAACTTAATATTCTCAACAACAGTTATACATCAAATTCTATATTAAAAAAAGATAACAACGCTACAAATAAAATAACCGACATGTTATACTAACACCAATTGTATTTTATCGACATACTGACTAGAAATAATTCAAATGAAAACACATAGATAGACCAACTGATTCGGTTATTGTTTTTTCATCTTCTATCAAACATAATCCTAGTTTTTAATTGATATGGAAATTAATTGTGACCTGACAATTAACAAATCGATTTTGTACGCCTGCAGGCACCTGGCCCTCAAATATTTCGGTTTCAAAGTCAACCCCTTGCAACAAATTATCAAATCCCATCTGGAATTCCGCATCTCTGTTGCTATTGAGCGGAAGTCCCGGGTTTATGGCAGCTTTTTCAGTCATGACCTGCACTTCAGAGTTATCTGCCATCAAATTTGGTGGGTCTGGCGCTTCGTGAGAAACAGATTCAGCACTTTCCTCGATATGAGGTGTGATATTTCCCTGTTCTGAATTATCCGACAGTCCACATTTACTGCTTATGGTCTCAGCAATTTTCCGCTTTTTGGCCATCGATGTACCATGGCTGTATGAACGAATCGATGCCTCTGATTTGTGAAGGCTAACCCTCATGATGTGACGCGCATCGAATTTTCGTCCAACACCGTTACGCATGTGCATCTAATACAATTGTTTGTACAGCGCCTTAACTTCTCTGCCGCCGCTGATATGCCAGACATCATGTTCCCAATCACATTTTTCGATAGTGGTACAGGGCCATACCAAAATGAGTTTGGATCGTATTCTGTAAGGGGCTTCTGAAACAAAAGGTCCGAGTCAGGATGGAACTTTTCGACATATTTCTCATAAGCGGAAACCGGATCATTGAGATCGCCTCGACATTCATATATGACACCTCCATATATTCCGTATTCGGTTCTGTGGTTTTTCAACTGTTCGTCCATAATTTGATGGATGTATCACCTGCCATGCGAATCGGTATAGATCGAAAAATGATTTTTCGTCAAATTCCGCAAATTTTCACGTCCTCTTCTGCAGATATAGAGCAATATTTCGAAAAACACCTTGCGCTGAAATCCGATCGGCAAGTTGACATCAAATACATTACTCCTGTAGATTTTTACTAAATCGTCCTCATCGATATCAGGGTGAGGGTCGACACCTCCTTTGCCGATCATTTTGAGTTCAGCCAGCTGAAACAAAAGGACTAATTTAATATCATGTTTGTAAAAATAAATGTACACAAAAACACACGTACATAGTGCACCCGCATTTCATAACATTAATTTGAAATAGCTTTAGAAATGGCTGATTATCGATTTAACATACTGTTGTCCCCGCACTTATAAATACGGCTAATACATAACGCATATATTATGGTGTATTAAATCAGTATGGGGTAAATGCCTTAATCGCTTTAGCGTGATGATGAATTACAAAAATATAAACACTGAAATTTAGTGAATGAAGAAAAATACCTCATTGGCATAGGCCTCCTCTGCCCCTACAAAACATTCTTCTTTTGCCATTTCAAATCCACGATTCTGTTTGAAATAGCGATGAATTCCAGCTCTCAAGCTCTGTAGACCTGATTTTTTGTAGTGATCCCCATTCTCTTTGCAAGCTTCAACAAAAAATCGTTCCAATATCGTATTCAGTCCGGTTTTTGTGACGACTGCAGGGTCGAAATCAATGTTTTTTCTTTCACATAAGCAGTATGTGTTCGCATTGCCGATTCCGTAGCCTTACGTGTATTAATAGCATGTCGTTCATTTTTTAGTCTCTTGATTTCTTCGTTTGATACAAAGGCGAACCGCTCTGAACTCATTATTAATATTTTTTACTTCCAAAAAAAAAATAATTTGTTGCTGTTTACAGACGAACCGGAAGTAGTGGCTATGCAACAATTAGTGAAATGTTGACTTTTGCTAATTGTCAGTGACAAAACAATAGTCCAATGTTATGATAAATATAGAACACATCGGAATAGTGGCGGATTTTGGTGTCATACACCTTTTAAGGATGTACAATTGCTTAATTTGGATATTAACGGGCTTGTATATATAACAAACGTGAATGTTCATTTTAATTTATTCTCATAAATAAGTCTGCGTATACTACCTCTTTTCTCGATCACGTCGCCGGCTATTGCTAGAATATTCTATTTCGCAGTTGCTGTTGAGACTCAATCATGATTTATTCAGTGTTTCTTTTGCATTAACTTTTAATATTCATACTGTTTTGTCTATTTCGATAATGCCGCTTTTGATTTGCAATATAGCAATATCTTAAAGTGAGATTAATCACAGTCGACGGAAAGATATTGCTATGTATCGTCGACGAAAAGGTTAAAACGTTCATAAAATCGTTTCTTAACATACATTGTTTTTTATGTATAGAGTTTTAGCCTCTTGGAAGACATCGGACCGCTAGAGATTTCTCAAAGTCATTTGATAATACATGAACAAACAAGGAAGAAATTGATGACCGTAGATCAAGATTGAAGAACAAACTAAGACCGTTTCTAATTCCAAGAGCTCAAATATGAAAAAAATATATATAGGACATCCTAAACGTGTGTCCCCAAGGCGGATGGGAGTAGGATAAAATGAAATATAAGACAAACCATTTTTCTCAATGATATCACGAGAAAACGGAGAATTATAATGCTTATTTAACATTTTTTATAATGTAAGCAGTGTACAATCAGTGATTGTGTTCGCAGACGACAGCTATGATCATCATCTAATGCTGGGCATTGGGCTTTTTAAGACATGATTTTTTTTGTCGGGGGTTCTTTTATAAACCAATGGAGAGTGAGATATGGGATTGAATAAGGGATTAGAAGATTTTGGGGATTGGCTATTATTGTTTCTGCTCACAGATGATGGTGAAATCAATGGAACTATGTATTCAAGCATATCTAAATCCTGTCCAAAAATCCACTAAGAACGTTTTTTCCTACCTAATCATCGGAGCGTGTATATCAATTTAGAATACATTATTTTTACTGTTATGCAATCACAGATACTGCAATAATTTCCATATGCAGTTTTAGATACAAAACTAACCAAGATAATTATATAAAAACACGACATTTTGGCATTTCATCAGGACCTTATCATGAAATGATCATATATTTACCATACAAATGTGTTTATGAGGATAGCCAGGTCGTCAAGTATCCACTTTAGGAGCTCCAAGGGAATTCTAGACATCAGGCTCATCAATATCAACAATCGTAAGCGACGTCATGCTTATTTGATCATTTATCACTGTCTCTATCTTTATTACGGTGAAGTCGATTACGCAATACGAAAAGGCAAATGAGCGATTTCACCCGTTTCATACAAGTGCAGAGCCCGCCGTTAATATAGCACAAAACTATTTAAAAAATAATGCTTATTTCACTAGCCATAATAATCACTGTAATTATTGTCAGAAGAATCCACATTTTATTTGTTGTTTTATTGTCTGATTTATCCACGATGGCCTTCGTTGGAGTAACAGTTGTATCCCTAATCAAATAAGCAGTTTCTGTTGCTCAAGTTGTAGTGATCATACCGATTTTACCAGCAAATCCCTTTAAAATTTAATTTTACTCATCGTCATGACAGTGGATTTTGATACACTTTTTATGTGCTTATTAATTGTAGTTTTTGTATTTTTATGCGTCATAATACTTGGCTGTGTCATGAGATTGTTTGTAGTGTCATCGTCACAAATTTATGTTTTATTACAATGAGAAGTAGTTTTATCCGTTGAAAAATAAGAGCAGTCATTTAGAACAGCAAATGAATAATCCTGATTTCCACAAAAAAAAACTCCCATTTGATTTCTTAAATCAACAAACTTTAGTGCTGGCCATGTTTTGAGTTCTTTTTTTTTTTTGGCTTAACTCAGTGAATCATGATAGTTTGGAATTGAAAATCTCAATATTCCTATGTACGTCGTTAGGCACAAACGGCACTGTTGCTATTCCAAAGCACCTAATCATCGTGTCTTTGCAACCATAATTTCTATTTCGCAAGCATCGACCATTAATCATGCTGATTTCAATAAAAGTTATGACCAAATTAAACAATAATAACGTCATCCTGGCTGCGCAATCAATAAGATTTTGAAACAAAGTGACACTTGACCATAAGTAATAACTAATCACCCTTCTCCCTTTGCATTGTTTGACCTGATCTTTACGACCACTATCATATAATACATATGATATAAAGTCTCAGTTCATATGAAAAGAACAGCTCAATTGGTCAAAACATGAGTCAAACGTCAAGGAAAGGCATGTAAAGGGGGCATCATATAAAAACATAATCTTCATTATGTGTATCTCTGTTTCGTAAAAAAAGCCTTGGGATCACTTCATCTGGATATATGTATTATTGCATGTTAGATAATTCAGTCATTAGACTGTTCCATTGGATGCCATTGTTAGCTTGGGCACACCTGGACAAATATCGCCTTCTTTTATGTACAATAGTCTAATCATCATGCCATCATTTGTTTTGTATGCATAATGATCTCCAAAAAGATGCGTTTTCAAGAGATCGAACTAAGGGATCATCATGCGAATTCTGCCACTGCCTCTTATTCTATTAAACTTCCTTTCTGAAATGGAACGTTGCATGTCAGTAATTTTGAAAAAAAAGGCTCACCTAAAAATGAGTCTTTTTTTTTATTCAATTTCTATTTTGAAGATGGTGCACTCTGGCTTCAAGTTCAGGATCATCAACATCATCAGAATATTCCGATTCACCAAAAAAAGGATGGCAAAACGTTTTCCTAGGAGCTTATCAAGAAATACTTCCGTAGAATACCTGCTTCTCTCACCCGAAACTCGCCAGGCTCATTGATTCATACCCCGTTATCATCTTTCCATAATTCTGAGAGCAGTCCAACGTCTAAAAAACGCGATTGGATGTGAATGAATCAAGACAACCAAACACCGCATCAGTAGTTTATAGAGAGGTTGCAGAAATGCAGAAAAGTAAAAAAAGAGATAAACATTGCCATATGAGCAATGTGATTTGTTGATATCGTAAAGGTATGGCTATTACCCCATTTTAATAATTGCCCAAACTTACCTATATAACAATTTCTGTTTTCATTTTTCACAAAAGGTGTTTCTCAACAGATTCTAGATGCCAGATAAGCAAATGGGCCAGCTGTATTCAAAGATATGAAAATCTGTTTTTACAAAATATTTCTAAAACTTGAATATTCATTGCATATTGCAATTAATGAAATGGTTTTATGTTCATGTTAATCTGTGTTTAACATTTTTGTTTTAGAGATGATGTCGCGGGGTGCCTTCTCTAGCGAACTTTCCTAGTAGTAGTAGTATGAACATAAACGCCTTTTCAAGCTTAGTCCATATGTTCATTAAATTGATTATCCTTTCGTATAGAGTCTTTATAAAATGATTTTCACTCGTAGAGTCTATTAAATCGTATATCACCAGTTTCACAGATAAAATCACAACAAATATCACTTTTCATTCACAATTTACGCCACTCCTTTCTATCCTGAGCTAGAATCATCGCACTTTGTATTTCTATACACTTTTTCTTCAGTTGTTTCTGGATCAATTTGAGCAGAATTAGTCTCTGACCACCAACGGGGTTTTTGACTTTTCTCAGACCCTCGTAGAGTGCTTTTTTGGCCGGTGCTGCGTCTGGTAGTCTGCATATATGGCCAAACACTCTGAGGCGTCGAGTTGCGATAGTCGTTGACCACGGTATTTGACCAGCTCTTTCGTAGAGCTGTTCATTTGTTATCCAGTTGTTATTTGGGTCCCAACGGATGTTAAGAACTCTGCGAAGGAGTTGTATTTGGAACGCGTCGATTTTTCTCTCGAGGGTATCTGTAAGAGTCCACAATTCACAGTTATATAAGAAAATACTTGCTAACAATGCGTTGAATATTCTGATTTTAGTATCTACGCCTATTTGTTTGTTAGTAAATATGGGTTTTAGTTTTGAGAAAGCGGTGTTAGTGAGTTGTTTGCGCCGTTCTATGTCTCCAGTTGTACCGAGGAGACTACCTACATATTTACACTTTTTCCAGCTTTCATCACCACCTTTTTTTAAGTGATATCTTTCAGTTTTTGATTGATTTATATGTAGGTTTCCTTGTTTTAGTTTTGCTGTGGTGGTTTTTTCTATGTTGTA
>LQRL01096393.1:12592-39438 GCA_001703475.1 Hydroides elegans | reverse complement strand
ACGTGGCTTTACCGAATCGGTTGATATCAAATCTACAAATAGTAACATTCTATGTCTATCATCATGAATATAAGCATTGTTCGTGCAAACATCTTTCAATCATTCGACCCTAAGCGAATGCAAAAGGTAATTTACGGAAATTTACGGACGTACATGACTATATGAGCCTGTTCACACGGGAAACAACAATCGGTAATACACTTATATGTTCTTTATGAGATGAGCGGCGCTCTGTCGTTAGTTCTTTACAAAACTTATAAATAAATAGACGGGTGTATCTTGAATTCGCGGCAATCTATAATTCGCGGATATGTGTTTCCCGAGAATAATTCATATTTAGAAACATCTCATATATAGGAATACATTGAGAAACCAGTTTTCTATCACACTCAAGTCAAAACACGATCACAGTCTTTAATTATTCTCAAATAACACGTGTCCGCGAATTAAAGATTCCCGCGAATTCCAAATACACCATTCTAGCCACTTGACGCTTTTCGTGTGAACACGCCCTGTGTCGACATATTACAGCATTTAAAATGTATGTTTAATAAATCTGCTATATATAAATATAAATGTTAGCAGTTTACTGGGAAGAATGGTCAACTACCTAGGCTGTCTTAACTCGTAGAACTGCATTAAACACATTTCATTGTAAAATGCACAACAATTTTGTAACGTTTGATTATTTACGTGATAAAAAATCTAGACTTCTATGTGATTTTTTATAATTTCATTAATCTACATAATCGTTGCCAAACAACCTAATCATTTTAAATCAATATTTAAATCATGATTATAATGTTACTGTGTGTATTTACATGTAGACTTCTATGATTATTTGATAAATATTCATTTGAATGATTTTGAATAGATCTATAGATCTATCCTTATAAAATAGAGCCTAGAGTCTATATTTTTCTACCATCAAACAAACTAATAAAAATTAGATTCTATTGTATAATGTGTGACAAACCTTGCATTGCGCTTCAATACCATGTCCCATAACAATACAATGTCCTTTAAATCAAAACTGTGAGATCAAAAGAACGATAACACTATTCTATAGATCTAATCGTTTAATAAAAGATTGCAAGACATTTGCTAAGTGGGATCGATTTAGATGTTGACGTGTCTTTCACTGAATGGCTGTGTGTCCTAAGAGAGTGCATGCATTAGATCTATGCATGAGTTATAATTCTATTACTAAATCAGTATAACTGTTCTATGGTCTATATCTTATAGCTCCCTATGAGAGCTCATAAACTTGGATTAACTGTTGGGATATGATGTGTGTACCTAATCAGGCATATAGGCAATGTGTATATCCAATCAAGGATAAAAGGAAAATCGCCTTCACATTGTATTAGAATAATAATATATGGGTTATTGAGTCGTTCATTATGTTTACTGTCAGCTTATAATAATCAGCTATAATCAAATCGGGATATACATAGTATCGTTGTTAGAGATTTACAGCCTGGTTGCAATGGAAGATTTTTTCTGCAAAGAGGCATTTTACTGCATTATATCTTTAATTATAAACATATAAATGGTTGCTTAAAGGCAATTAGCTTCTAGTTATGCCAGTTTGAAATTAGTTGTACATAGTTTAAATGCGCATGTGTGAAAAGGAATATAATCGACGGAAACGTGGAGATATGATCTGACCTAGGCTTAATTGGGTCGCGATTATGAAGTGTTTATGATTAAAAGGACACGTCGGGTGAACCGATAAGATAAAGCGGAACGCCTACCGTTGATAACATGGTGTAACTATATGCCAGTAAATGGAGTATGATATTTAAAACTGGTTTTTCGATTAAAGGTAATGTTAAAGCTAATTTCTCAATCATGAATACAGTGCGGATAAGCGATGCAGTTAAGATACAAGCAACGAAGGAGTTGTTTAATAAGGGATATTTAAGGCGTAAAAGTAACAATGCACCGTCCGATAAATGCCTGTTGAAACTCTACAAACGGCTGTTTAAGCCTCGGTTGTGTCTCGACGACTTCTTCGGCCGTATTCGCAATTTCCATTTGGAACGATCGGCCATTCCGGAATTCAATGGCATTACGCGGATAAATTATTGTTCTCCAAAGGATGTGAATAAAAGCGGGGACCCAATGGGGTCTGTGATTTCTACGGAGCGTAAGATATCGAGAGAAAGACTTCCGAAAGGCGAGACACCGACTGATAAGGCTATAAGAAGGGAAGCTCCTAGTGAACCAACAGTGAAAAACTGTCATTTAAAACGAACGCAACCTAAAAGTGATGTGAACTCATATGTTCATCACAGTGTGCATAAGGTGACCAATCTAAATACTGAAAAGAACAAAGGCATCCATTCCGATAATAGTGACGGAGATCGCCAAAGCGAAATGGTTGCAACTTCAATGCAAAACAAGGCACTATCTATAAAAATGAAATACAAAGTTAACACCGGACATAAAACATCGAAATCAGTAACAGCTGTACTAAAAACAAAGTCGAATTTGTTTAAACCGTTCACAAATAGGAAGAAAATACTTCAGCAGCTCCAAAATTCAAAACGCGTTAAATTAAAACTACCGCGTCTTGATAAAGAAACAGTGAACTATATCATCAACCGGCAAATTCGCCTACAGCAAACCAACAGCAAAAACGGGCGATCGGCGAGTAGAAAAAAGCGACGCAAAGGCAAATTGAGGGATCCTTCTTACAGATTCACGGGAGGCAAAAGGAGAGCAGGTTAGTTGGTGAAAAGGTCTTGTAACACTTGGAGCGTTATTTGTGTTTCGAAACCAAGTCGATATCATGTTTAAATCATAGCTATGGTCTATTTACATCCGAATCTGCAAGACGTCGAGCAACGTCAAGATGACGTGCGTTTTAAAGCCCCCTTAAAAATTAACATACGTTTTTTTTCATTCCAAGCATATGAGCAACGTCATCACAACGTCGCGGCCAACTCGAACGTGAGCAGAATCTTAGAGGACGTCGATATTAAATTGATATTTGACGTCACGCCCAAAGGTGACATGGCGTAGACGACCGGTGTCAATTTAGAAATGTTGTAGTTTTTAATATGGTGAAAACATTCATTGAACTACAATGCGCAAAAAATAACAATTTGTTACTTGTGTTACCAGACCTTTCACGATTCATCAGATTAATTAGATAACATAATCAACATTTCCTGTCAGTTGGATTTATATGTTGTCTTAATGAAACTTAATTTATGTCAATATTATGATAGAATATAATGTCACTCTTTTTAAAATTTATAATTCAAAATATTTACGCATGCAAGGCATATCTTTGCACAAATAATACTTGAATAAATTAAGTATAAGATTAAAGCAGTATACTTATAAGGGTCTGGCCATACGTGCGGAATCACAGCGAAATTGTGCGGTTTCGATGGATACACAGGAGGCTGTGACGTGCGATTCCTACCCACTCGGCAAGGGTCGTCCATAGAACGTCACATTCGGACGTTACGTTGAGAGGACGACTTACTTTGGGCCCGTATGAAAGTTTTCCGGACGTCCTTTTACGTTCCGACGTCGGTAAAACGTAATTCTTAAGTCCATTTCGGACGCGACGTCGGTGAAACGTCTTTTCTACGTCCGCGACGAATACGGACGTCCGGAAAACTTTCATATGGGCCCAAATTGGGGCGTCCGCTCAACGTCACGTCCGAATGTGACGTACTATGGACGACCCTTGCCGAGTGGGTAAGAATCGCACGTCTTGCCGAGTGGTATTTTTTGCACCACATGAAGTGGTTCTGAACGCAAGAAGCGCCACATAACAACCCATTGCGACTGCGAATTGCAATTGGCGACGAGCGATTTGCATCTCGAAATTACTTTGTGTCGAGCTGCTGTGAATCTTTACCATATGTGGCTACTCTGTGTTGATTGATCGGGAGCGATTTGAAAAAATAGTCAAAGGCATATAATGCTAGAATATTTATCGCTATCGCTCATTATCTCTCCCCGTCTGGCCAAGCACTGATGATCAAGATGCTTATCATATCGTAAGATAGCGACAACCTTGAAATGATACTAAACATATACTGTGACATACATAATGTGATAATTATGTGGTTTGATCGTTTTTCATGTTATAATATCTTGCTATAAAGCAGTTAATATTGAATGTACTACACGATTATACAGGTGGGGCGATATGGAGCCAAAAGGAGTGACAGCGAACGTATCCTTATATATTTTTCCCAAAAAGTCAAACGCCCCGCTAGACTGTTTTCCTATACACATAAACTTTTGTTCCAATCGGTTATTTATGAGCATATTTTAAATGCCCTGCTATCCATAAATTTCACAAAGACAGATGAGTAACTCTTGATTTCCCCATAAAAGAAGAACACTCCACGAGGTGTTCCTAAAAAAGGTGTTCCTTTTCAAATTTCATCTAGCTACAAACTTTCAAAAATTGCCTTCTAGCTACAAGAATTTAATTAAGGAACACCTGTTTAGATATTTGTCGATTTTTATCAATTCTTTCGTCAATTTAGGGTTTAATTTTATTCAAAGATATCTAGCTAGGCATAATAAACTGAAATACAACTAGAAATTAGTCATATATACCAGTTTTACTATTTTCATTTTTCATTAATTGTGTACCTCTTATGATTCTAGCCAGCTAGATGAGAGCAGTGAGCCCAGCTAGCTACAAAAATAGGAGCACCTTTATCTAAAAAGTATTTTTCTAAATAATATTTTTTTCCTCATATTTCAATGTATTATTGATTTAATACTCAAATGAACACTTTTTGGAAATTTGGTCGTGGGGTGTCCTTCATAAAATAACCATCTGAAACAAGCTCAATCGCAACCAAACTGTAACGTATGCATTTAATACTTTGGAATGCAATATATCGAAACAAAATTTGTAGATCAATTCGTTTATCAATATAAATCATAAGTTCTAAAATTGGACATTGCTGCATGGTAAATGGTAAACAATGGATAGGTGCTTGGACAGTAGACCATATGCGATTCATTGTTGAAATAGTTCAGGGTTCTTATATGCATATGATGTTCTATTTCAAAAATTAGTCGATGAAATTAAGATGACCCCTTATTAAGATATTTGGGTCTGGCGTGTTAACAGCAGTTCGATTTTGGATTATGTTGCATCAATTGTATATCTAAAATATATACATATGAAATTATATAATTTCGGGTCAAACCTCATTTCAGTAAAATGCTATGTAAAGACAAAAGAGGGCCAAAAATCATTTCAAAAAATAAAAGTATGCTCTGTATGCAGTTTATAGGACTTAACATAGAAAGTTAACATATAAGTCTGCGGTACATAAATCGCAAGCTGCGATTCGGATGGTATGATTTTCACTGTTTTTCTTTGTTTAGTAGACCACAAGGAAGTTTATTCTGTCATTCCTTGTGATTTCATTCGCAAAGGAAAACAGTGAGAATCGTACCTCCGAAATCGCAGCTTGCGATCTATGTAACCGCTGCCTTTTAAAGAAGGTAACAAAACAAGATAGCCAATTGCTCCTCGTCTTTCGAAGCCTAGCAAGGCTCTTGTACATTTAACAATATGATTTTATTATGATATTTTGGCTTATTTTTGGCCTTCTTTTGGCCCATAAATGAACTTTTTTCGGGCGTCCTTATACGACGTCGGTGCAACGTATTTTCTACGACCGAGAGTCCGGAAAACTTTCATATGGGTGTAAAGTACGGCGTCCGCTCAACGCCCGTGGACGTCTTGCCGAGTTGGTGCATTCATCTATTTATAAAACTGTATTTTTGTAAGTGAACATATCAAATACTATTGTTTCATTTTATTTCAACTAATGTATTCGTCAATGTAACTATTAACATGTTTACCTTGCAGCTTTAATTCCGATGCCAGTTGTTTGATTGAGCTACAATAATAATGACAATTACATGCAGTAAGATATACGGGATATGGGATGAGGGATATGGGATTGCGCCTTTATTGCAAACATGCAATTTGTAACTGGTACTGTCATATTTTCTGTCATTGTGTTTTGTATTATGACAGGTATCATATTTTGCTAGAAGCCATTTAAAATGTAACTTTAACCTCACAAACATTTAAAAGTTGAGTCCGTCCCTTTTGTCATGGGTAGTGTTATGATTTGACGATGCCGTAGGGGGTTGTGAATTCGGTTGTTGATTTACCTTGTAAATATTGAGAATACATATTTCAGAAACGTTTGGAAACGTTCTCGTATACGCCGTCACTGATATATTACATAAATGACTCATGAGCACATTATAGGGTAAATTAAACTTTTTGAACAATGCCCATTTTTTTTCTATATAAATCAATCTGTCTTTCTTTCGGCATATTGTGCATTTGGTTGGAGCTTTGTTAATGGTTGTTAGGGACTTAAATGTTTGTTCAATATTGACATTATGACACATATTTAATACGTTAAAGCAGTATGTAATTCATAGCAATTTATTTATGCAGGAAATGACCGTATTATTACAAGCATTCACATTCACTTTAACGTCATACATAATCAATGTTGATTAAATGTTTTTGTTTTAATTTCATTATTTTCAGAACGGGAAGCTGAACACTCTACAGACACCGTGATGTCCACAATCAAGAAACGTCGCCTTTCTGACCCGATCCAGATCTCAAGCGAAACAGCCAATGAGGAACCAGTAACCGATCCACCAACCACTCAAACAACCAATCACATGCCACCAATGCAGTCACGTGATGCTGAGTCGACCAATCAGGAATCAGCACCCGATTCAAACCAGTTCCGTTCAGCGCTCTTGACCACGTATAACAAGGAGCTGCATTTGGGCTCGAGGGATGCACCAATTGTGCTATCTGATGAGACAGAAGAAAGTGAGAATGATGTTTCAATAGATGTGAACAGAAGTCTTACGAGTGATCTCAATTTGGAGGAGTTGTCATTTGACGTCGTTTTGGATGACGTTGAAATCAGGAATGTTCCCCAAAACGTCTCGAACGTGCCCGTTACTAACCCGAGCCCGTCCAGACTTAAACGAGAACGGTGTGAACCAGAAAGTACACCTATACTCGAGCCTATCCTTTCACCAAAGAAGCCATCTCTTGCTCCCCTCGATATAAAGGAGTCTTCTTCATTTACCAATGTACGATATCGGTCGCCCGATATTGCCGATACCCCTACTGACGGAAATGACGTCATACCTACGTCAGTAGCAAGTGAACCAATAGAAAGCGCTCGTATTAATGAACTAAATGATAGTGTTAACAGTGTCAGCGATGTTCAGATTATGGTGAAGATAAAGCTACAAGACGATATTTTGAGCGATCTTAACTCGAGCGGTCCACACTATGACAAGCTTCCTGGTAATCCAATCGCTACGAAGACTCCTGTAAACGCGAATTTTTGTGTTCGGAAAGTGAAAAGTGAGAAACTGGAAAATGATAAGTGCCAAAATAAGAAATCACAAGTGATTTCTAAGCCATTAAAGACAGTAGTAAAAGCGAATCAAACCAACAAATCAAATCCTAAAATAGTCGGTAACATCTCGCAAAATATAACCAAATCGAAAAGCATAGTAGATGTTAAAGAAAAGAAACCCGAAATACTGAAGGCTATTTCGAGTAAAAGTGAACTTGTGTCATCATCCGAGGTTAAAGATAATCGTAAAAGGACACGTGTAGAACCAGTTCTGAATAAACTGAATAGTATTAATAACGACAATCCAAACCCAAATAATAGTAGCAATATATCGGATCAATCGGTGCCTCCTAAAAAGAGAAAACATAGCAATCCCTCCAATACAAATCAGCTGAATATCAAAACACAACAAGATGTAACAATCAAAACAAATCATTCCACCAACAATGCAAAGCAGGTTTCCCATCCAGTCACATTTCTTGCTAAGCAAGGGTTAACAATACCTGTGTCTATTAAATGTGAGTTCAAACCGAAATCAAAATCAGATAAAGACCATACAAACGTTGACAGTAGCGCTTCATTAAAAACCGAAAGTGCAACCACAATAGTTGGCAACCAGCATCAAAAATCATCATCAGATAGTGTGTCTAAAGCTACAAGTGCGTCTTGTTCAACTAGACCTAAATGTACAGATAGCACACACAGTCCCACGTTCATAGAACAATGTAAACTGAGTACGGATAATTACAATATAAAGGCATATACGGATGCAATAAAAGCAGAGGTAGTCCAAGATGTACAAACGAAGCGTGACTGTACCCTTCCTCTTAAGAAGCGAAAACCGTCCAACCTCAATGATCAAACGTCAAAACAAAACAACACAATTCCACCGCATAACGCAATTCATAATGAAACACCACAGAATGTCTCATCGGTAGAAGGAATGCCTTATTTGATGACAACTGTAACCGATATCCTTCAGAAAGCCACTCATCCAAATACTGATAATGTACAGTTTCACAAAGGAACCTCTGGAACCTCTCAAACAAAAACGGTTCAAATAAATAACTATGCTAACAATGATCTCCATAAACGCAAGCATCCCTTGCTGCCAACTCCTAAGGATATACATAGGATGAACAATAATAATATCCAAAGTTTCAAACCAGGTGTTAGTCGAAGGGGTGCACCTTATAAACCCGGACACCATGCTCTTCATCTAGGTAACAGTCAACAACCTGTCCGACAAAATATGCAGGCTGTGTACAATCGGAATCAATGCAATACATCAGTTGTGTCAAACCGATATGGACAAAATGCCAATGTCGCCTCGGACCAAAATCGACAAAATACACCAGTTGTGTCAAATCCAAATCGTTCTAATACACAAGTTGTGTCAAATCCAAATCGTTTTGATACCCAAGCTGTGCCAAATCCAAATCCACACAATACACCAGTTGTGTCGAATCGAAATCGACAAAATACAAATGCCGCGTCGAATCTAAACCGACATAAGACCCAAGTTGTGTCGAATCCGAATCGAAATATTACACAAGCTACCACGAATCATTATCCATCCAATTCAGCAGCAGTTCCGAACCCGAATCAACAAAATTCGCAGGTTTCTTTGAATCGACACCTACCGGCGTATTCCTTCAACCAACAGCAGTTTATGCCGCAGCCAAACGTTCAAAAGATGGTGCCTGGATATCAACCGACCATGGGAAATGTGCATATGCAAATCCCCACTAATCATGTGAATATGCAAATTCCAACGAACAACATGCATATGCAAATTCCACCTAATCGCATGCATATGCAAATTCCTGCGAATAACATGCATATGCAAATGCAGGCTAATCGCATGCATATGCAAAGTGTTCCCAAACCAATGGCGGACAGTCGTGGACCAAATCAACAACCAAATGGCAATGCGTTAAAGATGCGTCCATGTTTTGTATGCAGTCTGCCGACAGAGAAAGTATGTTTAGGATGCAAAGCAAAGACGGTTTGCAGTGAAATATGTCAGGTAAGAATAAATGATTATGCCTTTTAATTTTGATAAAATTCATTTACAACAGAAAATAACTTTTAAACTTGCGTCGGTTCAAACTAACTAAGCAAATAACGAATTCTAACTGAAATACTTTCACAACATGCACATTAATTATTACCGCATTCTTTTATCATTCTAAGCTAATTTGTTTTGAAAAATGTTACATGGTGTTAAATTAAAACATGATTTTAAATATTTTCATGCCATTATTTTTCAGTGGACACAATGGAAATGAATTGATATCCTGTGACATCTTTGATCATACATGTATTTTCCTTATAAGAATTCTTATAAGCATAGGGTTTTTAGAAATACATAGAAGTAGATGCGGTTAACTATTACATCTATACGTACTGTTGTTATTATAAGTTTATTATATGGACATATTTAGTGCATTGATTATACATGTGTCCCTGTATATATGCAACCGGAAATGTGTATTTATACTTACAATTCAATTATATTTATCATGAATTTCTTTATTTACAGAGACGAGGATGGCCAACACACAAATCCGAATGCTTAGATATGCAACGTCAACATAACCGATTTAATCGGTAACATGCCGATGAGTACATCATTACAAAAATACATGGCTTCGATAGAATTCTTGGATAGGATTGGAAATGTACATGAAGATATGTTTGATGTGATATGCAAACAATCATTTTACCTTTGGAATTATATATGTTTTATTTATTTTTAATGTTAAATAGGTCGCACCATATCAAGCTTATTGTTGATTTTGCAGTGCATATTAACGTTAAACAAATGTATATGTTTTTTTGCAAAGCGATACAACTCATTGCCATTATATATTGTATCAAACAATAAATAAGCGTGTTCTTGAAAACAGTCGATTGTATATAAAACATATTTATATAAATGAAAACACAGCATAACGTAAATTGGTCGATGCACCAGTTTGATATAATTGTCACGATTAAATTTATACTAAGATTTCATAAGGTTTTACTGTGACAAATGTATGTTTTTGTAAGAAATAAAAGATGTATGTTGTTATAATTGGATGAGACCGCTGTGAATCATTCTTAGATAGTTCAATTTGTTGCAAAATGACTGCAATATGTACTCGTTCTTATCGAACACGGTTCAGAACATTTATATTATACGTTTTTAATTCACCATTGTCCATAAATATATTTTTCTATTATTTCAAACTTGTATTATCTGTATTCACATGTTATATCCATGATTTTGTTACAGGTAAATGATGATATAAAAGACTTAATCATTTCAACAAACGAGATGTTGTAAATATTGAATATACCGTTAGAATGTAATAAAGTTAATACTTAATAATGGACATTCAAACTGTCCACCAAAATAACAATTCATTACATACATGAAATTATGATTAATTCCTAATAAGTTGTCTTGAATTTTGTCTATGGACCGATGGCTTTATGTTTGCTTATATTGTTGACAATGTCAATTTCATTAATTTTAAATTTTTACAGAAAAGTTTCAGTGAAAAATCGGTTTTCTACCTTGTTCTCAACCTTCTTGTCAGAACTAGCCATATGATATAGACTGCAGAATAGGATAAGGTCATATGAAAATTATACTAAATATACTTTGAACAGCAATTTAAAGACAACTGCTTTACCTTTATATCTGAAAATTCACTGGAATCTAGATACGCTATCAGACAGTCTGATGTTAAATTTGCAGCAGCAAAAATGATCATTGGGAAATAAATGTTTAAGCAATAAGATATAACATGTATGGACCATCTATTGCGGTTAGTAATTATCAAAGTACAATATTATACTTATAAACCTGAAAAACAACATATATTGCATCTATCAAACGCGTTTTTGTTGAGAACTGACCAATCAAATATATGTTTAAGTACTGTTGTATTAGATAAATAGTGCTATGAATAAAGACTGACCGCAATAGATCTCAATTTGACCGCCATTGCAATTTATATTCGCAGTGATAGAAAATATCTTTGCAATGTTATTAAAAATACACATTTTATTGTTCAATAACATACATAGATTGTAAAAAAAATCTAACTAAAATGTATTTTCTCAAAGGTTCATAGCAAATTTGAATTTGGTAGTATACCCTATTATTGAAATGTGCTCATGATGTACTTCATATGACCGCAACCGATTCGTATTTACCCTTAAGCCTACACAAAGTCGATCGGTATAACGGAATATCAGCAACTTTGATCAGAACGTATACACATAAAAATCAACACAAACAAATAATCCACCTGTTTAATAAGGTTGTGCTTGTTATTTGTTTTAATAACCTAAACACATGCATGGTGTTTGCCATTAGAAAATATGATAGACATAACCCATATTAACCCTAAGTTTTGAAGATCACGAACCTAACTGTTACCAATAAAAGGGTGCCTTACAAAACACACTCTTGCTTGGAACCTTTGAGAAAATACATTCTAGCTAAAAAAATGAGCAGTTTGAGAAACTCTTGTTTGTTAAAAGTGAGGATTATTGTTTGAAATAGATTAAACGTTCAGGCAATCGTCATATTCAACATTTAAATTTTCTCAACAGGTCTTCTTATTTGTTCCAAGCTGGCTAGAAATGGAGAACTTCCTAGCTGGCATTGAAAAAAACGTTTAGAAAAAAAAAGTAATCTAAATAAACCATTCTTTTGTTGTTGTCCGCATTTGTAATGCTGTGAAAAGGAGATATGAGTTGTTTAATTGTATGGGAAGGAGGAGGGTGTCCGTGGGTTTTGTTCGACAAAATAAACATTTATTGTAAAATTTAAAACATTAAAATATCACTTTTTGATATATACTAGGAAAATATATGTTTATTTCAAAAGAAAGTTTCACTATAAATTTCCAATGAAATTATAATATGTCATTGCTGGGAATGTAACCAGGCTCGCTGCTTAGCGATTATGAAGTTATAATTATCATTATGAAGTAATAAATACATATACTAAATTACACTAAATTTATTCTTGTGATTATTTTTAAAAGCAGTAAATTGAATGGAAGAAGTTATAGTAGCTCTTTGAAGATCAGTGTTCTTCTTTAATAATGAGAATGTAAATAATTATTGTATTGTTTAAGCATACTTTAAAGTCATATGACTACGAATTGAACAGTTGCCAATTTAGGTAGATTAGATGAATTATTTGATATTTCACTACCAAATTAATTAAATATGTATCCAGATCTATAAGGGTATCTTTTTATATTGTATATTATAAAACAATAGGCAACGCAGTAAACAAGGAAACGGAATAATTGTATGGCTTTTAACCATCAATATCGATATATGTGTTCGTAATTTATTTAGTACCAAACGTCGTCACATATGAATGCTCAACAAAAATGTGTATGGACTTCTTCAACATCTGAGTGGGAAAAAAACAGGCTCGCTGCTTTGACTGACACAATTAACATTGCACAGAGACTATACGTATAATCTCATAAAATATGCACACATATTATACTGCCTAAAGAAACTGTATAATCAAAGCTCAGGTTATGCACTTCACAGTTGCAAGAGTTGCAAGTATTGCCTTTCTATCGTGTCCAGTTTCCTACCCGTAAGGTAAAAAATATAAAAAATACAGGACAATAGCTATATCATTAGCAATTAGGTATTTATCAATATATTATAGACGTATAATCAAAGTATGTTACATCGTAGGTGGTAGTCTGTAGCGATGATCGATAGATCTACAGGCGATTATATATATTTACGTATAAATACATTTTAACACATTTCATGCCCTAGTAGTAAAGTTCTACTTTTTTAATAAATTATAATAAGATCTGGTATCCAACTAGACCCTTCATAACATTTCTATATGATTCATTTCGAGATACAACTGGAATATTATCAATGAATATCAGACATGATTCAGATGTCTGATTATTATAACGATAAATAACTGGTTTTGAGCAAAAGATTATGTATGTATATTCAATTTTATTCAAAGAGATTACATTTATTATGGAAGACAGGCAATTGTTAGAGAAACATTCGCAAGGTATCACTAATTATACAATCATACAATATATACAACTTAAGATATTGGTTCGTTTTACTTATGCTTAACGCACTACGCACGATATATGGTATACACTAAATTACATTTATCTATTAATTTATTTATTTTATACGAATAGGTGTTTCATTTTTAAGAGGCATGATCAGAGAACCAACTTTTCCAAACCATTGATGCGATTCTAGAATCCTTTCATGGTATTTAATTTTCATAATCCAAAACATATTGACATAAAACATGACATTTACAACAACAAAAACACACTTATACTTTGTGTTTATCCCTGTGATGTGTATTTTAAGCAATTGTAAAATTACAAAAACTAAGTTAAATAAAATGTGCGGTAGCAGCGCAATATAAACCAGGGTCAAATATATTTATATGTTTGAGCTTCATATATTTTATAAGGTATACACATTTAAGACAAAACAATTAACTTTAGAGACATGCTAGGCCATAACATAACATGTAAAAATTGCCGTTTTTGTTGGAAAAAAATTACATATAATGAGCTATTTACATATCAAGAATATTTAGGGTTCAATCAAAAATCATATTGCGTTAGAGCAATATTCTTCTCAGATAAGCTTTGTTACGTTTGTGTCCGCAAAAAGAAAATTATGTATTGTGCTCTTATATTTTAAGCACGTGAATTATCAACATCCTCATACAGTTCTGTAGCTATTGCAGCATTTGTCTTTTCAAGTCCAGTGTACTTACTCTCTGGTGTACTCGTTACAACAGACAGTTCAGTTGGTTCTTTTGGCTTCTCCTGTGTTGGATACTTCCTCCTTTTCAATGAAAACACACATTTAGAATTGTTGGTCAATTGATAGCGATTGTAGCATGTTAAGATCATTTACATTTATATTAGAAAATATTATGTTTTATTGTACATATGCTTTAACATGTGTCCATTGATATGTAAACTAATAATACAGTGATGTACATCTAAAGATTAAAATGAGTTTATGGTCGTATGGGTTATGGTTTAATGCTGCCATTTTATATGGAAGATATATAAATTAAAGCTCTATTGTTAGCAACCTTGGGGTAATTAAACCTTATTCATATGGATGCTTCTATTCATTTAACAAATCAATCCATATTTTATTGTAAATCAACGTGTTTTGGCTACCTGATGCAGTACAATGCAACCAACGTAGCACAAACAATAAGCACACAGGCCACGGTACCTCCGACCACACCAGCAACAATGTATTCCGTGTCATTTTTGTCTTCATTTGACTTCTGGCTCCTTTCAGAGTTTGCATTGATTTGGTTGTTTTCGATTGGTGTAGTCGACGATAGTGGCTCGCTGTTTGTTGTTGGTGGTGCGAGTGTAGGAGGAAAGGTTCTGGAATTCCCTATCGCAATATAAAAATATTTTAAAATATTAAATCAAATCTATCAACAATATGACTATTTTTGCATTTTCCTTTCATTAAAAATGTAAGTTGAAAATGTTCTGCAATCTTAAATCATAACCATGCACATTTATGAAATATTGTAGAACCTTCACATTTGTGAATTGGTCTATGAACTCCTGTCAGAAGCAGGCAGTATTCCAATTGTTCTTTGTTACTGAAAGTGTATCTTTATTTTATCATCATTTGTATATATTATTTGGACAATAAATGTGTTTTAGACAAATAACAATGGTAAAAAAATATATATATATTTCATATTTTAGAAAATGGTTAAACCGGGACTTAAATAATGAAGTCATTAGGGCTAATTACGATTTCTAGGTAAATATTCGATATTTAGTGTACTTACTTTGATAAGTATTGTAACAATATATTTCGCTTATGACGGTTATCATCTTTCTGAAGGTGTTTTGTATTGTGATCTTAAGGTAACTGGTTCTACGAATAGGCGGATAGAAATTCTCTGTGTAGCTTGTCTCATCTAAAGTCCACTATTAAGCAAACAAGCATTTTATAAGGATGAATATATTTTAGACACTTCATATCAGGTTAAATTGTTGACAAAAAAAACATTTAACATGCGTCTAATGGTCTAGAAACTAAATGTCCTTACATGATTAATGGAAACAAATAACGTAGATTTTATATTTATTTTATTATAGACATAACATAATGTAAACGCAAATATAATTTAAATTTTCAAATGTCTTACATTAAAGTTTGAGCCATCGGAATATGATAGCTTCAGTTTGTCAAAGTTGCGCTCAGACGTATAACAATAAAGTGATATTCTCCATAGGTAATATAAATCCTCGAAATTTATCTTGATCCATTCTCCCACAGGATTACCAGTGAAGAGCCACGTATATGTATTAAACATATTTCCAATCCTTCCATCGATCAGTTTTTCGCATTCGGTAACACCCTGGATGGAGGTCGAACATCGTCCTCCATTGTCTTCATAGGCCACGTTGATGTTTTGTCCTAAAACCGACAATATCAGAGGTATAAAGATAATGATTGATACATTTATTTTGCCATCATTATATCGGTCGGTCTTTGAACAACAGTCGACACGGCGTAGTCACGATGAAGTCGTCATGAGGTCATCACCACTCATTGGAAAGTTATGATTAGTAAACAAATTTGACTTCATATGAGCCACTTTTGCCTCTTTTTAGCCCCCAACCAACCAATTTGGCTTAGGGCTATTGCCATCCCCCATTCCGTCCGTCCGTCTGTCCGTGTGTCCGTCCATCCGTCTGATTGTTTGTTAATATTCGAGATGCAGTAGTTTGTCAGCGACATTTTGGTATGAAGCCTTTGTCCTAGGGTTCTGATACTTCACACAGTGAAATAATATATTTTGCAAATGTGCAACATTGAAGTTTCAATTTGATCGATCAAACATTGTAGAAATTACGGAGATCTGAACTTCGACAAATTTGAGATATTTTGGGATATCCGCGACACTTTGGTATGAAGCCTCTGTCTTAGAATTCTGATACTTCGTACAGTGACAGAATATATATTGCAGATGTGTAACGTCGAGGTTTCAGTTTGACCGACCAGAAATTGTCGAAATTGTGTTTGTGAATAAGACGTTGTGAGAAAGACGTTGTGATAGAGACATAGTGAGAAAGACGTTGTGAGAAAAACGCTATGAGAAAGGCGTTGAGGGAAAGACGCTGCGAGAAGACGTTGTGATAAAAATATTTCTTTTGACCTGCTTCTACTATTCGACAATTATTCATGATAAAGAATGTTTTGCATAGGCTGGGGGCTTTGCATATCTGATGCCTATGTTTTCGCTAAGGGTGACGTCATTTGCATGACAAATTCACTTGAAGCAATGATGACAACAATCTATTCGTGACCCTGTGACTCCTTTTTAGCAACATACCCTAGTTCTAGTTATTGTGAACTCGTGATGAAGTCATAATAGAGTAGGTTGAGTCACGATTCCAATGTTTTTGCTAGTATTTAGTTGATCAAATAAAGTATATTATTTTGAATTGGTAATGTATTAGTCATAATATGGTTTATGCTCAATGTGTATTCATTTCACATTATGTCATGTCAATGTCACTAAACCTATATTTTTTTCTGTTATTTAATCAATTTTATATATTCATCACATATTCTTATGTAACTTATATTATACGAAATCATATAAATTTAATGGTTAAGCTTGGATCCTTCATTATAAACAATACATTCTAAAATACCATGATACTCCATACTCAATCATTTATATATCGAGCAACTCAATTGCCGCACATTCAGATAAGCGAATATGAACTTTCATGTCCAAAAACTATGAGCTTATAGATTGTTTGCTACATGCCTGAATGCTAACAGTTATGTGACCACACAAGTAAAAAAAATATCTGTCATGCAACTGTGGATATGATATTATGATGAGGTTATAACTGGTATAATTGATAACGTCCAATATGATGATGACCGTTGACAGAATGATAATTCATCGGTGGTTATAGTATCTACAATTGCTTACATATGACGAGTAAGAGTAAATGGCAGCTCGCTTAAACCATAGAATGACAACGCGCTGTTGTGTGAACGACAGAAACGACGACGTATGTCAAATCCAAATCGGATAAGATATAATCACAACATTCAGTAAAAATATATTTAATTAAGTTATGTCATAAATTAGAATGATTACAATGTTCAATTCAGCAATTGTGAAGTCCATTTGCAACCGAACCCAAAAACCAAAGTTAACTCCGGTTATTGTCAAATAGACCAGTTAAAGAATTTACTTGATGCACCTAATGCTATTTGCAGATCATTTTGAGTTTTTTAGATCAAATTGACACGTTTGATGCACAATTCAGTTATGATATCCAGTATTCGATCTATCTACCCGCCCACCTATTTGCAAGTTCGAAGCACTTTCGCCTATCACATAAGCAAAATTCCGAAAATACAGCCAAATCTTATAAGCTGTAAACTGAACACAATTTCTACATTTTCTGCTCTACCTATTCAAAGAGACTGTTTAAATATGATTTGTAACTGAAAACATGCAAAAGCGTCGTTTCCTAAAAGGCAAAATTACAAGAGTTTAAGAACTTTATGCTTTTCTGTATATTTTGTCGTAATTGGTTGAACATATAGCATCAATCAAACTGTCTACATATTGTTGTCATACGTATCTCATATAATACTACCAATAACCCCCCAGTAAGCACCACAACAACAAAACATCACTATATGTATCAGAAGCGAGTTTAACCACAATTGATAAGCAAATGTTTACTTTTGTGACACTCCTTGACTGTTCCTAAAGTTAAATACCGTCTACTATACCAAAGCTAGTACAGCTCACAACATACAATCATGACAAAGCCTGAATGTTGACCAAATCGTTTTTTTTAATTGTCAGGCAAATAGTGAATAACAATGTTTAAAAACCTTTGCTACACGTATGCGCAAGGGTTCGGGAACGAAATCATCGGGCTACACCCAGTACACTAGCCCTCTAGGTGCTACGATATTGGATAGTTATATGTGTCTCCTCTATCATATGTTTGCAGACGATATAAAATATATTGTTTATATAAACTATATAAACTATGATATACTGCCATAGAACTTGGTTCTCAAAGGTCACAGTTCAGTTGCATAGAAGACTAGACAAATAAGTGTCAACCATGTCCTCCTGGATATCATAAAATCGCTTAATTCGGACTTATATTATATCAATATGGCATATTATATTTATATATAAACGGATTTTATAATGATAGTAACGAAATATCAGTTATTGAATGTGAATTATAATTCAGTTGATATCAGCAATGAGGGGATACATGACCATGTGCAACCTAGGAATAATGATCGCCAATGACATGAACATGAATGACCACGTTACTCATATCATCCGTATCTGCTTCGGTAGAATGCAAGGGATCGCATCAATTTTGTTGTATATCCCAAAAAAGTCGCTCAAACTCTCATCTAGTCAATCGTTGTATCGCATCTATATTGTGGAAATATAATCTTGTAGGGCATTAGTATGCAACAACTTACTTAACTAAAACGCGTTTCAAATTCCGTCGCTTGATTTATCATTTGATACTACAGATATGACCAAATAACTTATGGTCTAATCGAACTTCATTGGCTAACGGTTAGGTTTTGAACTCAGCAAACACTGAATGTCATACTAGATTGCGTGAGACAAACACAAATCTAATTTTGTTGGTCTCACATTGTGAGGTTCACTGTGAGATCACAGAAGCTCACCATTGCGTAACATGACGTATGTCAGCTAACATGTGTCTTGTCTGTGCTTTCTAGTTTTCCAAGACTTAAAAAAAGTGTCCATTATGTGACATTACGGAATACAGATGCACAATTCAGTTTTGAGTCGCAGCATCGCCTTTTTTTAACAGATGCCAAAACACGATCTCTATCACTTTTCAAAAAGGGGCTAAATCATTTTATTTTAGTTTGCCTATGTTGACCTTTTCTCCAAAAAAAATGTATATATATATTTACTCAATGAGAAATATGTCTGTTACATTATGAATTTGTTTAATTTTTGTAACAGTAATTTATGTGTATGTATATTTTTATGTTTCTGCATCAATTTGTTTAAGCTTAATTATATTTGTTTTGATAAGCGCATTTGTCAATATGTTTGAAGAGGTGCTATATGTATTAAATGTCACCATCACATAGAAGTTAGTCACCAAATATGGCTCATCATTCTTGTGGGCCTTGAGTGTCACACGACGTCATGATTGACGAATGTGTTTATTGGAATAGAACCAATATCGATGTTTATGAAGGTAATAATTAAAAAGACACGTTTAGACTTAATTGCGTCCCACCAGGAGTATCAGTTTTCATGAACTGATTTTATAACGATATGGATCCGTGTGCAAACAAAATAAATATAATGGATAATATATTTGCTTATTCTGGTCTGTGAAATGTCAGCAAAAAATATTAACTGGCAGAATATATGTTTATATATATTTCATATATCATACATACACATTCTAATTGATATAACCTTCTGGATTATTTGTATGTCATTATATATTTGAATAAACTTACCCGAAATGATAGGAACACATAATATTGTCCAAACAAAAATCATATCTGTATTCATCTTTATGTGACTATTATTTTTTATTTTATACAATTGTACATTAATATTAAATATTACTGCGTATTTTAAAACTTGAATACAAACTCGTTGTTTATATCTTCAAATTAAAACTTCCTTATTGGTTTTAATTTTTAAAAATTGCAGCGTGAGAGGCTTGGTTTCTTCTTCCATTTGAATACAAAGCCTCTATTCCTTTATATCGAGTTTTAAACCCCTTTCCATGTTAACGTCGCAAAAATAATGCATTCGCATAACAGCAAAATTGACACTTCACCAGGTATGGCAACATATATCAAACCAACGCTTAAATTTCGCTGAAACTGATTTAATCTAACATAACAAATTAAAACTAATATTTTCGGTTACTTTTCAGTTCCCTGCATGTAGCGGTAAATATGTTTGTACATGAAATTGGGTGTGGCCATTATAGATTACTTTATATATTCTACTTATATATTACTTTATTCAAACCAGCTAAATCAACTGATTAAATTGCAATTTATATAAGCACATACCGTATCTAGTTTGTGCTGTTAGATATAACATTCAAACGGTATTACAAATATACATGCAAACTAGCTTGTGAAACTATACTTTATTTAAAAGACGTTGACAACCACGTTTTAAAGTAGCTCAAAACATGTTTCAATATTGATTATCGAAATTAGATTAACCAAGAGTGTCCAACAAATGATTGTTAGAAGGGTTGTTTATCTTGTTCATGATGTTATAAGCACAAACTTATTGTTAGCTGAAAGTAATCAAAAAGTATTATTTTAAACATTATGCTTTGATCGCAAGTAAGGGAATCCCACAAATCGTAGCCAGTCAGGATTGTCAATAAGATCAAATACCTAACAATGAATCAGGCCCCTCGAAAGCTTAGCAAAAAATAGTATATACCCATATTCAAACATAACAATTAACATAAGAAAGAGTTTATATTACGTGACAATTATACTCTCCGGGTCCATTTTCTTAGGAATTATATCAGAATTATTATTTTACAGAATAAATAGCGGAATATACCTGATTCATTTTCTGCCTAGAGTATAAGGTTGTTTGAAAACTTGCTTAAAATCCGTGTTTCAGTGTGTCCTTACCTTTACGGGTAGCTTTGTATATTGTTAAGCGCATTATATCGACAATAAATTCTTTATGCCCGTATCATATGTTTATAAAAGAGTGGGGCTGAGAAAATGCCATTAGCATGTTATCGAAAATGATACATAATAAAATTTCTTCACTTGCATTTGTAAGACACAGCTCTTACAACTTCAAAGAAATGTTGTCTTTCAAGTGTTATATGTTTTTTTTTTTTTCAAAATGAGAGATCATTCTATAGAGCATTCACTATGCAAACAAAACGAAAATGTCCAGTTTGACTTACTTATGTGTGAAGTGTGATGAATCTAATGGGTCATTCTTTGGTTTTCTCAAAGTGATAGTTTGTTTGGTATCTTATTCATGCGCTACAACAGTTCTCGTGTTTGTGTGTCAGTATGTTCTAAAATATTCCAAAATTGTTCAAAAATTTTGCCATCGAAACTCGAACATTGAAATATTCCCAATCTTTAAAATAACGAATTAAATCGCTGGATTGAGTATCGCTCTTATTAGAAGTCGGATCAAGATACCTTTCAGGTAACTATTTTGCGAAAATCGTTAAGCGCCCAGGTAAAGTTTTGGGGTACTTGTTTAACACTTAAAATTAACACTTACAATTATTTTTGCTGACTTAGTGAAAAGAATCGATTGTTTAATATCAGGGATCTAGGCACTGTTCTTTGTACGTGTTTATAGTCCTTTTGGTAAACTAAGGAAAATAAACTATTGATATTGCGTCTCAGTTGAAAATTCAAAGTCTTTTATAGTCAACTGCATAAAAGCGACAAACTCAAAATTAACAAAACAAATTTGCTAGTGAACTACACCTACAGGTAAATTTAATACCAAGCGAGATTTTTTTATGAAATGGAATGGTTTGAATAATAGAGAAAAAGAGTTATGTATATAGTGCCATTGTTGAAAAAAATGTTTAACAATTAGTATGAGCTCCGCTTGATTACGGATTCAAATATATAGCAATAATATACCAATTAAAACAACAGAACCTTGTCGAAAGTATCGGAAAATGTGACGTTATTGTGACAACATAACTGGCAATATTTCATATTAAGACTTCAAATGAGAACAACCTAGATCTCGCTCCCTTTCAAAAGACACTAATATGACGTGTTCAGTTAACTCCTTAAAACGTCATACAGGTAACGTCATCCAAAGCTAGATACAAGATACAAAGATATTTTTATGAGGTTTGATAACATCATGATGACCTAGTTATCATTTCGCCGAGTCGACTGGGAAGGCTGAATTTTGATTTGATTAAGAAATCAAAAATGATATAGAATGTATTAGTGATAAAAACGAACATGTAAATTAATAACAACCATGACTACCCCTATATGAATATGCTAGCATGAAAGCTAAAACCTGATTAACGAACGAAAAAAAGTATAAGAACAAATCAGAACCTAACATTTTGAGCCTAACATTTTTGAATGATATCCTGATATATATATAAACAAATGTAAGTTAATTTATTTCAAGATGTTTGTTATCATATCTTTAGGGATAATCCCCTTCCCGCCGTAGTTTCTGCAGATATGTTTTGGCATGTAAATCGACCAGCATCGAGACCAATTACACTTTTAGATTCCGGTTTCAGGAACATTTGCGTATATGAAATGAACAACAATCCAATTAGAAATGCTCTTCATATTTGTTTCATTGAATTTGTATGTCAACTTTTTAAATTGACAAGCTGTAAATTTTGGGATTGTATCACTAAACGGGTCCGCTATAGTTTATACTATTTGTATATGCTCATTATTGATGAATCATTGATGGACCACGGAACAGACGATCTCGTTATGTGTTTGTCTTTTTTGTATGATCCACAAGTAAGATTATACATGGGCGGCATTGTTTGTTCTTTATGATATTCTTTCAAACATCGATTTCCATGTACAATGTTAAGACCTCGTCGTTAAATTGTTGCCACCACAACATGACAATTTCGATAAATTTTCATTGATTAATATCTAAAACATGAAAAAACATATCAAAGAAACATTATAACAATTTCAAATCTAGTGGTGTGATTTTTATTTTCATATTCGATCTAGAACATTGATAAAATAGCATTAAAATAGGTTGCGACTATGAAATGTAAATATTAGCTATATTTTGTATAGAGTTATGTTTATCTGCATGTTACAGACAAATGCGAATCGAAATATGAATAGGTTATTAATAAAACATTGAAAAATACAGACAGGCAGGTTCAATGAACTTCGGCATTAAAACATTTTATCGAGACTGCATGCCCCTATCTTTGTCATGAAATCAAAATGGGGTTGGCTTCGTGAATAAATATGTATTAATAAACCATTTGATTATTTTATGGGAAAGAAAGAGACAAGAATAACAGTAGAACTGATTATTTGTGTATATCTTCAAAGCAACTTAACATTTCGAAACCATGTTTTCAGTGTTCATTTTAGGTCAAACCACTGTTGAGTTTTGCATTTTTATGCGAAATCCCTGAATAAATATGGTTCGTAAATATACACTTGATGAAATTTTGCAGGATTCTCAGGCGCGAGCGTAATTAATTAAAACTCAGCCATCCTCATGTGACTCAAAATTTGATAGAATATATAGCTATTTCCTTTATTTCTACGAAAATCTATTCGCTTAGAAGCCTAAATTATTAGATGTCTAAGGTCAAGCCACTGTCTTTCACATTTACACACTGGTCAATAGAGCATATACCTTGACCCTTATAACGAAATCCTAAATCATTTTGATGTACTTCATGCCGATACATCATTGTATTACACTCCAGTACACTATGTATTATTTTCTTCATTGTGTGATTTCCACAATGTAATGAATTCGAAATACTGGTACCAACTCATCCTTTTTTGCATGAAAGATAGTGTTACGCTGGTGATTCATGTAACACGAGAAAGCTTTTGTTTCTAGTTAGAAGTCATTTTAATGTTAATAATGTTATTTAATGTTTTTTCTTGACATTTTTCAAGACTGTACTGAGCCGAGTAGTGCGCAAATTTCGATTGGTGCGTTCAAATATTATATGAAATTTTGAACAGAAAGAAAAACGAAATTATTTTCGCCTCATATATTTTTTTAAAACTTAATTGAGTTGATTAGAAAATGGACGATCTGCCTTCAGTCATATTTATATCTGAATAAGTCCATTTTTCGAACTTAAATGGCGAAATTTATTGCAACTATGGCCAACATATGCGCAATTTTCAATTCTCGTTTCTACATTTTTATGAAAACGACATACCAGCGAACAGAGTATATTGCCAAATAAAAGTTTGGTTTTTGAATATGATATAATAACACTACAGTTTATTGGAACCGTGTGTGTTTGTATATCACTATTCATTAAAATTATATGAAAAAGCATGGCTAACTCTTTACTATCCATACAGTCCAATTATTCATCTGTTAAAACAAAGATAAATAAAATCGAGTATTTGATCGATAAATTAAATCGATTATTTGATTAATAAATCAAATCGATTATTTGATTGAAATATACAGAAGAACATGTACTATAAAAAGTGTCATTTAATCATTAAACCGATGCTGCATATACATGTACTCCTACCCTGTGAAGTTTCTGTTGGCTTGACGAATAATAATTTTAAATCATACTGATTCCGAGTTTGATTTCAACACGGAAGGGTTGTACCAGAGTTTGGGTCATTAGTAAAAATAGTTATAAATATCAAAGTGTAGCTTATATGCAATATAATTGGTAATTTTTACAGTATCTGAGTAACTGAGCTGTAAAAATACTATTTCATCGAGGATCACTTTCGATATCAATATGACAATTGCTTCTCATTTCTGCTTTTATCAGTGCTTTAATGGATTTGTTTTGAAACACATGTGATCAAAAATATGTAAAAACTGTGTTGAATCGAAACGGACAGACAGTTGAATGGCTCAAATTTGTTCACATTAAATGTTCATAAAAAATCAAATCGTACCTACATTTGGATTTATCCTCAAAATAGTGTAAAAGTGAAATGTAAACATAGTTGTTAACACTATTTCAAGAACACCTCAATCGTTCCATCTCAATGGCTATATTTTAAAAAGGACCATGGTGTCATTGATTTTTAATACAATGGTTAAATCAGTGCTAAAAAGTTGCACCCATTTCTAATCAGGCAATAACATGTCGGGCAAAGTATACATGTATCTAGGCTGAATAATTGAGAAAGAATTACGATTAAATATTGAGATTGAAATAGTTATTTTGTTGAAAATAGCTATTGTGTTATTTTCATATTGTCTGTACCTCACACTATAAGATTCGATATCGTATCTTTTTCAACCGCATCTTGGCAATTCCTATGTTATCGTAATTTTATTAAATAGTTATTCGATCGAAAGTTTCAAGCAATCCCGCAAATTACAACTATATCTTTCTTAGTGGTGCCTAATACCTGCCTGAATATTGAGAATATGCTACCTAACTACATATATGTTCTTTCGATTCCAGTTACATTATGGCGATGCAACGTTCGGGGTGCTGTTGTACTACCTTCCATACACTGAGTCTCACATGAGATTGCGTGAGCGTCATGCGAACATTTTTGTGTGGGTCTCACAATGTGAGGCTCACCTTGATGTCATAAAATATCGCCCTCGCCTCACATAAGACGCATGTTAGCTAACACAATACTCACCTGATCTTTCTAGTCTCACAGGACGTGATATCACAGATTGAGTCTTACGTGAGATCACTATGTTGGCTGAGAATACAGTCTTACCCGCTTAACTCGTAACCGTATCTCGTCAACCGCCTATCTTGTAAGGTTCACCACCCCATTAACATTTGCTATTTTGAAATCGGATATCTCGTCACCTGGCTATCTCGTCATTTTGACTTCGGTCCGAGCACTGGCGAGATAAGCGAGAAAGTCTGTAGCAGTTTTTTGCCGTAATCAGCTTTAAAGATCGATTACCGTTTGAATTCAAAAATATAATTGGAGAAACTAATTAACATCTTAAATGACACCATATATCTTTACCACAAATAGGACAAAACAAATAGTCGGAAACTAAATATTATAAAACAAACTAGGCTTTTTGCTGAAACCAATGACGTTTCAGGAACGTGCAATACTCATTATAATGCTCCACGTAACTGTGACTTTACGTAGTGATGACCTTTAAAAGGCATGAATCTAAACAAAACTCATGTAGATCTATCCACTACTCCATTCTTTGACACTTCAAACACTGTTATGAATTGACTTGACCTTTTTCAAATAATAATTCATGCTTTGTTCTTTGCTCTCACAAGAGGCTGTTTCCAAATTGATTTGCGTATATCCTACACATGTATTCATCCATCAACAGTCCTTCACGTGTTTTCAAAGGAGTCTGCTCACAAATATTATTATTTTAAACCCTTTATTGTTCTCTCAACTGTTATTGTGTTATCATTGTAATACAATAGCGAGGATATGATATTTATAAATAAAAGGAAAATAATGCTAGAAATGAGAAAAGAAATACGCAAAGGCTGTACATGGTATAATGTTATAGTGTTAGTGTGTTTTTCATTCATATTTCTTTTATTAAGAGCAATATTTCTGCTAGAAAATAGCATAGTACCACGCGAAAAACTCGTTCATTTTGACACA
>LQRL01096374.1:3582-14290 GCA_001703475.1 Hydroides elegans | reverse complement strand
AAGTCGCTGCTCACCTATTATTGGTTTGCTAATATAATTATATATCATTGAAATATCGGACAAATTATGACAATGTGTGTTTCAAAGTCACACGGGGCTTAGGTCCTAGCTGAAAAATTCAAGGGGCTTGTGTCCTACATACGGGGATTGTGGGCAAATACGATTGTGTACGCCTAGATTCTAGTCACATACGATTGTGGGCCCGTATTACAAAAGTTAGAATTTTTAATCTTTTTCTTCAAAAACTCACGGAATTTGAAAGAGATACCCGTTTTGAGATTTTCCCTTATGGTTTTATGAATAAATGTATTGAAAACATGTGGCAGAGATTCATCACATGACCAAATCATGAAATGCTATTGGCCATTTATAAATACTTTAGTCCAAAACAAACCAAAATAGCATTGGCCAAAGAGGGATACAAACATGTTTTAGAAGGAATATGGGTCATCTCCACAAGAAAGAGCCAACTGGCAAAACGTTATTACAAAGGAAAGCCCAGTGGGCTGGGCTTTCCAAAAACACGACCCTATTTTCGAAAACAAAAACAATTACCTTCGATTTCTCTCGAGCCTCCTCTTCATTCACCAACTTGCCCCCGGCGACCTCTTTCGTGAAATTCACAAACATCTCCTTATTGACTTTCTGAATCAACCCGAGCTCCCTCAACATCGCATACCATTCCTCGCGATCAAAATCCTCATTCGCTTCCGGTGGAAAGCTACTTCGTGGCAACATGGCGCTAAACACGGGGTTCGCGGGATCGTAGAATGCCGACACTGGTTGTAGATCACCGTCTTCATCTTCGATAAAAGGTAGATCTTTAACAGCTTCTTTGAATTCTTCTTGTTCTTCCGGACTCACCCGCCCGCTCGTGTCTTTGATGTATGTGTTGTATACATGCCGCAAATGCACCGCACGGTCGGCCGGTTCAAACATCTCAAAATGCTGGAAAATGAAATCGCGGTAAATCCCCAGGGGCGTTTCAGCTTTGCAGCCGAGGAAATCGTATAAATCGCTCAAATCGTCGTTGCGTTCGAGAAATACGATGCCCTGGCGGTTCTGCCACGGTTGGATGCCATTGGTTGGGATACGCGCTGGAATCGTGTAGGCATGGCAACCGGTGAGACGGATCAGGTCACCGCAGACGGTTTTGTAGAAGGGTAGGTTCACTAGCATATCCAGGTTATCGTCTTTGTTGATACGTAGTTTGTCTAGATGTTGCATGAAGTATGTAAGCATAGTGGTCGCGTTTGTGTCTGTGATTGGATGGAACATGCCTTCTGGAACGGTTTGCAGGACGACTAATATGGATTCCGGTCGTTCTGGGGTCGCCACTAGGAGACGGACAACGTCTTTATTTGGGTGCCTTGGAGTTCCTGTATTTTCTATTTCAGTGACATTCAACTCTGGAAGTTGAAGCTTCTCTAGAACCCTGCAGACAGGCCTGTACTTATCGTCAACTCCTATGGTCAATATCACTCGATCTGCAAAGTGAAAACTGGTCAAATGCCGTTTCTTTAGACCGCCCTGTACTGTGCCAATTATCGGTACAAGTGCCCACTCTTCAAGCGGTTCAAGCCTCTCTTTCAAAAGATCCGTTTTGTTGATGACATTTTCCTCGCCTTCACTCTCTTTTGCCGTGACGATATCTTTGACTTGCTCCCGAAGAAACGTCCAGAATCTCTTCATCCAAGCTTCATTTGGTTTCATCCGACCAGCTCCTGTAGTTGACCATTCGACCATAATGCTCTCTTCAGTGCATGTTTCAAACAGCTTTTCTTTATCGAGATACGAATCCATTCTTTCAGCCAAATCGCTGATTTCGAAGGGCTTGAATACTGTTGTCTCTTCGGCTTTGACATGTTTGAAAAGTTCCTTTCGTAAGGCACCGCTCAGAAACAGGTTACCGCATTTTGGTAGCAGTTCAAAATGTTCGCTGTAGAATACAGCATCATTGCTGTCAAACAACTGCAAATTCTCATCATTTCTCAGTAACAACGGTGTTCCATCTAAGGCATTAGCGAAATCATTATCGAATTCTGACGAAGGTTCTTGGCCTATGCTTGCCTGATTCCCTTTGCAGTATCGCAACACCACTTTCAGTGTCTCGCTGTTTTGAAACACGGTCTGTTTGATGTTACACGGCACCGGCCCCACATCACAGCATTTATCTTCTTCACTACTGTGCGTCTTGAAAAACTTGATCACACCCTCAGGAGACATCAAATCGATGTCAACCTCCGCGTTGAGAAAACTATGCACGACCTTTGGTACCACGGCCAGCAAGTTGAAACCGCATTCTAGCAAGACTTCTTTCAAGACTTGATCTTCCGTCTTTTTCGGTGGCGCTTCAGCACCATCACTGTTTGATTTTGAACCACTGAACCAACCCGTGAGACCCTTCAAGAATCCACCTGGACCACTGCTAGTGGTTTTCTTCTTTGGTTCAGCGACCACTTTCTCTTCCTTGCAGAAAAAGGCCTTCATCGGTCCCCTGCCATTCGCTGGTAACCATTTCACTTTGTGCTTCATTTGCTCGACAACCACTGCGTTGCTATGGGCACCAGTTGATTTGTTTGGATTTGGTGCTATAGCAACAGGTATTTCCTTGATACACGGCAATACGCATGCGTCAGAATCGGCCATAGTGTGATAAACGGCGCGAATCAGTGTATCCATCAACCCACCCTGATGGGGTCCATCGGGTTTTAAAACAGGGAAGAAATTCTGATATGTCTCCAGCAGTTTCTCCAGCATGCCCCGGTTAATCGTCATCACAGCATCTCCATCGCTCCCCTCATGTGGCACATTCGCTAAGTACTCAAAGCGAATCGCAAGCAACAAATTCACATAGGCCGGTGCAACCACGTGTTCAAACACCAGCTCATTCCAATCTTGCTTATAGCCCTGTCCATCCTCACTGTTACAATATATAGTCTTTCTCGATTCGGAGCTCAGCGCGAAATGGCCGTTCACGTGCACCGGAAGTAAGGTTTCGCCCGGAAGTGGCAGCGAGCAGAAAAGGCGTTTTGGGCGCGAGTCGAAAGTGAGGCTGTTGTGTTTGCGTTTGGTGAGACGCACAGCGGTGCCACCGCAGGGTAAAAGGGCGAGTTGACCATTCTATGAAATAGAAAATGGATACATTTGTAATGATTATGAATTATATATATAAGGATGATATTTAATTGGTGTAAGCACACAAGTATGATCAGACTTCAGAAAGGATAAAGGGTCATGAATGTCATCTCAATAATATCTCTCAAGCAAACAACAATCAGTATACAAACTATTAGTCCATTTATTGGAATTTATGTGCAACCGTGTAACAAATTTTGGTTGTCTTAAATATGGATTTTAACCCCAATTCAAAAATCGACTTAGAAGGCGAAAATATGTACACTTATTTATAACAACATAAAGAGCCAATGGGCGTGAACACTTCCAGCAGACCTCACTTGTGATTATGAAACAAAACCAACCTGGAGTGCTTGTGTGACCGTCTCTGGTACTTCGCAGTGTTCGGATAGACCCAATCTTTGCGAAATGCACCACTCTTCTTGGTTGTGTTCTGAGTCGTATAATTCGAGTCTAAAACATAACATATAACAAGAAAATAAATACAGTAGAACCTCGTTAACTCGAGGTCCTCGGGATTTCAGATTTTCCTCGAGTTAGCCGTGAATTCGAGTTAACCGTGTTTTTATAAGACTTATATATAAGAGATGGGACTTCTTACTCACCTCGAGTTAACGGGTAATTCGAGTTAACCGTGCTCGAGTTAACGAGGTTCTACTGTAATATAAAGTATATAGTAAACGCCGAATGATTCAAAGAGAGGATACATTATAATAAATCACATAATTCTTTTATATCCAGTCTGTTCCTTTACGGCCAAATAATTATCTGATTTCTTTTCGTTTACGAAAAAAATCATATATTATTTTCGTGCGGTTTTTACAGGCAGTAACGAATGGACTTTAGTGGAAGGTATTACTTATTCTTCACGACCAGTTCACAGCATGAAATTGCATATATGCATAAAGGATATCTAAAAGTTTATGCTCGCCCACATTTTGATATGTTTCGTAACATATTTTGTTAAATTTATTATGTTCAAAAAAGTTTTTCGTTTTCATAGTCTGTTATTCCGATTGAAATATCTGCCAGCACTGAAGACCGGGCCCGTATTCCTCATACCCCTTAACCGGAATCTATTCCATATAAAACAATGTGAAAATAGAGTCAGTTTGAAAGTAAATGCAGCATATGAATATCGGTTCTGAGCATGTTGCTCTCTAACTGTCAATCACCCACGAGTGATCAATCATCCCAGTGTCTCACCCTAATACAAAGTGGGCGGGGCTTGGAGAGGGTAATGATGCTGTTAGCTAATGCGACACCAATCAGAGAGCTTGTAAACAAAGCGATGACGCAATGATGTAGTGGCTATTTTTAGGAAAATGGAATGTGCTGTAATATTTGCTCAATTTGAGCCCTGCTTACTCAATAAATTTATCACATCAAAACAGTAACTGTTAATTAGTTACCGGTACGTTGTTTTAATTTGAGACAAAATGTCATTGCCGAAACGGGCAATACAGTTTTAATTTTAAGATGTCAAATTAAGCATTTAAAGAATGATTATCATATAATGAAAAGAAATTAGATTATTATACTCTACCGAGTATATCTCTCTAGTTCACCTTATAAATATACCTGTATGACAAATCCGTGATCGGAATCCTTTTCAGTGTCACTTCTGGTTGCCTGAGTGTTTCCTTGGCCTGCGATAAAGCCTCGCGAAGTCTGGTATTCACAGTCTCGTCCTTGCAACGGGCCATAGTGACGAATTGATTTTGGATCTGACCTGTTTCAGGGTTGATCTCCTTAACGCTGACCTACAATGATGTATTTGGAATAGAATTTGAACAAGTTCGGCATAATAATTATCATGATATAAAACCAATTATAATTTGGGTAGAATTCTTAATAAAAATCGTAATTTTGATTATAGTGTTACCTTTGCAAATATTTTCATATCACTCCCAGAGCTATTTGAAACATGGATTTTGTTTAGAACCGATGAAGTAAGAACAGAAAAATATCGTAAGATGACCAATAATTTAAGCCTCTCTCATTTAAATATTTTGAATACGATTAACAAAATTTAAGATTTGACAAACTTCACCTACCTTGCGCACAGACTTTGTAAACAGCAGGATATCAAACAGCTGCTTCTTCAGATTCGCCAGCATATCCGCGACTCTGCCCACTCCCATCGCAGAGTTTGAAATCTTCGATTTCTCCGCCATGGCCGCAGTACGCAGTGGAAACCGAAAAGTAGTTCCGTTCGAAGAAGTAGTTCCAGATGAGGGTGAATGGGTTGGTTGTGTCTTGTAGCATCGAAAGACGTCCGGGAAGTCTGCTTCTAGTTTCTCTATATCGTTGTACCTGTATTAAAATATATTCGAATTTTCTTAGATGGTAAGCGAGCGCAAAACATTAGTGTTAGTTCGTTGCATTTGAAGATTAGAAGAAGGATGCACATTTAAAGCGTTGAAAATATGAAGTGCGTCGCAAACAACCTTCAAACTGAGTGGTATTTGCGGACAGGACCAAATGCGGTTTAAATATTACATACATGTAGATTTGAAGGTTGGTTTTATCCGCACCTTACGTATTACGTGATGACAAGGGATATGTATCACGTTTTATGAGATCTGCGCCTTACGTATAACGTATACTCTCGGGTTTACCTACATGTATACCCGAAGCGATTAAATATAAAAGCCATCCTGAATATAACCAAACAAAAATTCATATGTAAACTTACATCATGCCAGGTGCCGCCTCCGTCGCATCGGGCACATAGACGCACTGCGGATCAAAGACACACAGCACTTGCCCAAACTCGGGCGTGGTCGTCAAGACACTGGGCGCGTCCGTCAAATGGTACACGGAACAGAAGCCAATGCCGTATTGCCCCGTGCTGCAGGGATCCGCCCGCTTACTGCCTTCGCCCACTTTCTGGATGCCCTCGAGATCCGCTTGGGTGAACGTGGAGTTGTTGTGGACAAGCAGGGAGGGGCCCTGTTTTGGTGGGAAAAAGGGAGATATTTATGTTTATTTTGTGTTCACGGATCTAAGATATTAAACATTGGAATCTGCTGAATGATGCGAACTGGTAAATGATGTGAGAATTATCGTTTCAAGATGGGTTCTAAGCGGTAGACTATGTCGCATTATAAAATTAGATCTTCGGATATACAGGTTAATAAACCAGAAGGTCAGTGACCTTGGACCTCCCGTGAACTTTGTCATAGACATAGATCGATGGTTAGATCCTATTAAAACTCACAATGACATATATTTGTTGCAAAAAAAAATATTATTCCGCTGCCCTCCCATAATACCCGAACTACTCGTTAAAAGTAATACCTTGTCTTTAAATTTCAATCGGTTGATTGAAACCTAAACGAGGTACAACCACAACCTCAGTTCATGTTTGCTATGTGCATAGAATATTAAAGATGCATTTTTGTCCATTTAAAAGTCGCGACCTAAGATATAGTTTTTGTCCATAATAAAGTCGCGCCAAAAATGACTGCTATCAATCTATCAAAAATGTTGATATATTCAAGGTATATCATATATTTACATCATATATAGGCAATCCTAGAAAACAAGTGGGAAAAATATTTCTTGGTTCAAATTGCACTTTCAAAGATATCGTGTTAACAAGATGTATTTTGGATGGACGAGGGGGGGGGGTGTGGTTGTGAGGATAATCAATCGATATTTCATGCATCATTTAAGCTATGTATGAATGTATAATTGCTAGATTCTAATGTAAGAATAGCTGCCCACAACAACATAAATATTTTTGGTCTCACAATAAACTATAATTGAATACACATATATGATTTCGCATTTTTGCTTTAAACATTAAGACACTAATAAGTCTTATCCAAGTAAATTTATCTCAATGTGGACCACAAATCATCGTTAAGTATTATTTATGAGCTAAGCGATATCTGTTTGACTTGAGTGCTTTATTGCTTCGTATAAAAATCTTAACATAGAAGATTTTTTTAAGACGGGTATTCAAGGAGTTATTAGCAATAATGGTAATAACGAAAAGTCGTGACTAAAGTAGCAGTGAAATGATTTTTAAAATATTACACAGATTCCTATTCAATATCAAAATTGCTAGAATGGGTTCAGGGTTCTTCTAATCTAGCCATCCATGAGCTACCTGTTTTAAGACATATTGACATTGACCAAGCGCGGATACTTAAAGCCTGGTATAAAGAAAGACAATTCTTTACTTCTCTGATATCGACACAAAACTCTCAGGAATCACAAACTCATGCTAAACCTAAAATCGATTCCATCGTCCCTATGATTCTAAAACAGATGGATCACTGTGCAGCTGCTAGTAGAAGGATAGACGAAAAAACACAGGCGATAGCTTGGTTACTCGGCGAAATATGCGACGAAATGACAAAACAGGATCAGGGTAAAAAATGGGAAGCGATACTTACTGGAAGTGCCGCTGAATGCACTCAGGCTTTGTACATCGATGAGTTTGACTATATGCTGCTGACAAATTCAACATTGTACGATGTGCAATATAAACAGATATTGCACGACGTATTAAATGAAATAGCTAATACGAGACAGCATCCTCATTTAGTACTCAAAACAATGAAGCTGGAGGATAATAAATATCAATGTTTGAATATTGATTGGGTAGATGAACATCTCCGCATTACTCCTATATCAATAGACCTGGTAACTGCAAAACCGTTGGAACGTCCTGTCACCCTCCCTCACCACAATTTTCTCCCTGTGCCACGTGAGCAGCAACCTGATGCTGACGATACAACGCAACTCAAACCATTTCATGGTCGCAAAACCGAAATGGTGGATCAATTCGACATATCACCGAGCACAGCGAACAATGCCACACGTTTATATACTGAAAACAAAGTACAATATCCGAATACCATTTTTTCTCCAGTCGAAAATGGTTTGATAAAGGCTCTATCCTCGCATATATTCGAGGGATACCGTTTGTCGAAAGCTGTTCGCATCTTTCACATAATCAAACCCATTTTGAAAGATCTAATCTATCTCGGTGTGACTCTAAATATCCACAAAACTATAAGAACTTATCATCTGAAGACCTGTGTATTTTTCCTTACTCAACACTATGTATTGAACGATTCGAACATCAGAAGCAACAATCGGTGGGCATGGGCTATCGCAATATTCGAAAAACTACGTGAGTTCATTATATTGGGCGACGCCAGAGGATTCTTTGACGATCGATACGTATTCAAAGAGTTGACTAGAGATGACATTGAGTGCAAGCACAATGTGAAGGATTTCACCGTAGTCTTACCACGATTCAACTGCTGCCGCCGTCGAAAGGCACGCCTTCTCATGGTGGACCAGATCTTGCGTGTGCTGCGTCGGTCGTACAAGCGCTACCATGGGGAAGATTAAGTGAACGCATAAGTGCACTCAAGTGCATTAGGATGTATACTCATCAAGACAAAGATGAATTGAATAGATTTACTGGTGTGCGTGGCGTAAGATATGACTAAACTGGACATGAAAGTAAATTCTGTTGAACAAAACACAACCGTTGTATCATTTGCAAAAACATTCCTATATGGTCATCATTTGTGTGAATTACAATTAAGAATTATGTATTTTGCTTTAAATACAAATGAATGGCGAACCGTGGATAATGGTGTCACTTATATGGTATCTTTGACTTAATCAAATACACTTAATCCACCCGATTGTTTAACAATGATAATTGTGTATTGGCATTCCACGTATGTGTAGAATCAAACTTTCTCTAACATATATCTTTGTTTATACTGTATGTTATATTTTTACGACTAAACCGCCACTGTTTTGCTAAAAAACACATCGAATCATATATGAATCTACATGAATGCAAATGTATGTAAAAAATAATTAATACTTGTTTCGCATATTTCTTTCATGTATTATTTGTGAAATAAATCTCGTTTCTCTGTTGAATGATGACATGTCTCTTAAGTATTTAGAACTATTAATCGTTTTATTGCAAATTTTGAGCGAAAAAAAGTGTTTGTGCAAAGTTATTGGGCCTTTTGAAATTAGAATTCAAAGGTTTTTGCATTCAATAATATATTTCCACATCTGCTTTATTGATTTGTATTGATTCGTATTCGGTAATCTTAGATTCGTACATAAACTTTTCGAGATTGAGAACTTTGAAAAAGAAGTTTTATCACCAACAAAATATTGATCAGCAATAAAACGATTAGGTCATTTTAGCGAGTCCCTTTTTTCAAAGTTCTCAATCTCGAAAATTTTATGTACGAATCTAGGATTACCAATACGAATCAATAAAGCATATATGGAAATATGTTATTGAATGCAAAAAGGTTTTATTTATAATTTTAAAGGGCCCAATAACTTTGGATAAACTCATATTTTCGCTCAAAATCTGCAATAAAACGATTATTGGTTCTACATGTATATTTATTCATTTGGTCAACTTATATAATAATGTTATAATGTACACTATGGTCATGCTACCCCATGTGTGCGTAATGGTTTTGGCTAACAAGTCTATTTTGGTGTTTATGATGAATAATAAGCTCATTTAAAGCTTGATTATACATTGCGTCTGATTACAACTCCCTAGACGTGACGATCGGAATCCGGGACCTGGGAATCTTTGAAAAATGCGAAATATTGACTTTGAATTGATATATCTTTGTAGTTAAGCTTTTAATAATTCTGATTTTTTTCGTGAGTATAGGTGTACATTTATAGATTCATTTTCACTATAAACTATATTAAAAATAGTGAACATAATTTTTTATTGACGCTCAAATGAAGGTGACTGAGAATCGTAAGGTGATCGGAATATGGGACCCCAAATTCAATGTGTAATAATACATATAACATATAAGGAAAAACAACATTTTTTTTACATTTGTAACATTTATTGTATCCCTTTCTATTTTTTATTGTTTGAAACGTATTATTAAAGTATGTTTGGATAATCACAAATACATTTATATATTTGATCATCATGTTACGCATCTCCTGACTGCTGCAAGCACACCACAAATGTCACAACTGAACAGTTTAACACATAATCTTAAAATTGACTATGATATAATGTATCTTTGGCTTGATAGTCACCTTAATCACTTGGTATTTAGTGAATATCTTAGATCTTTAAAAACAACTTAAAGTACACATCAAGTTCCACTTTCACTTGTTTTTGGCTAAGCTCGCAAATCAATCCTTGCGCACAAGCTATATGTTGCCTGGTTGCAAAAGCACAAAAACAGTCACATGGTCATCTGGTGTAATGGCGATTTTGGCTCTCCGCATATTTTTTCGCATTTTTACATCCCAGTTCCTTTTTAAGCGAGTTTATTAGTTTTCTCTATTTCATCCCCTTTATTGTATCTAGCTCATCATACTATAGTACCCTTTTTGGGCGCCATTGCCCACTCGGCACACAACATCCCAAGGACGTCTTTATCACAAAGTTTACGTCCTGACGTCGCCGACGCAATTAGAACGTTGCTAAGATGTCAAAATCAAACGTCCCGGCGATATCATAAATGACATCCTAATGGCGAATATTTCATGACGTGATATATTTACACGCCCAGAGTAA
>LQRL01096366.1:0-14720 GCA_001703475.1 Hydroides elegans | reverse complement strand
GTGTTCACGACCTGCCTAAACGGCGCGACATGTCGAATTGAAGCCGATGACTCCACCTTCAGCTTCACATGTGAATGTCCGCCGATGCGTTTTGGCCAATCCTGCGAAACATCACTCTGCGACATAGTGGACGGCTCCTCGTGCTTTGTGCACTATTCACAACAAGTCGACTGGCATGAGGCTGCTTCCTCATGCGCTGACCAAGGAGGCCGCATCGCTGAAGTTAAGAATGCGTTTGTCGCTGATCGAATGAAGGCGTGGAGTGGGCCTTGGAGTGGGCCTTGGATCGGTGCAAAGCGGCAGGATGGGGGTGTATGGGTATGGGCAACATCCGGAGAAGAGATCACATGGACTGACTGGGCTCCCGGAGAACCGAGCAGTACCCGTGGCTGCGCTGCATATATACGGAGGGATGGCTGGGATGATAAAGGGTGCACTGAGCGACGTGCGTATTTTTGTGAATTCTTCTGATTTCATTGTCATCACTAGACCAATTGCGAACTCAATGACTTCACCGATTGATAACTAAATAAGACTATAAAATTCTGCGGTTATTGATTTAATATTAACGGTTCCGCTGTTGCTAACATATATTTGGAATAAAATAGATTCGCAATATGTGTTTACACTTCAAACAGCTGGACAAACAAGCAACATTATATTTTACTAATATTGTTTTCTATGGTGTTTTATATTTCTCTGACAATATAGCATGGATATATGAAACAAACGAAGCTGTCTAACCTCATGATTGGGGTTATGTTATTAAAATGTTATCATTTCTTATAGGACAAAAAAGGTTTACAAGAACATTTGAATAAGCGGACTTGTTTACCTTAAACTTGTATGAAATTGATTGTCATTTCCAACCCACATTTTCTTCTTTTTTTTTTGCTAAATATCCAGGGATAAAATGATGAGCAAAATATTACGCTAAGACATTGATTGATAATTCTTGTTTATTGATGCATTTTAAATAAATATGTATCTATATTTATTTGTTAATAGCGGATTCTGATAGTTCAAGCAATGACGTGCATGTTCAATGTACTGAATATCGCAATATCAAATTCATATTTTGCCCTTTTTTTTTTACATTTTCTTTAAAAATGTATCAAATATTAATTTAATAAATGTTGTACAAAAACTACTTTGTTATTTTTGATTTGGATGGTTTCAATTCAATACTCATTGTGATGTTCTCAATGAAATTGTCCCTAACTTCAATATGAAGTATAACCTACCAGTTAACAATTTTATTTTACTATAAATGAATCGATAGGAAAACAAATGTAAAATGAAATATTCATTCATGTGCTAATTAATTAATGTCGTATGCCATTATTATTATTTTCAATTAAAAGTCTGCATACAAATATTCCATTACAGTATAAATTAAGCAATGATTATAATAATAATTAAGGGTCCATTCAAGTATAAAACTTTCAAACATAAAGAAATGATTATAATTATAAGGGAGAGGTTACATTGAAGTAGTAGTAGATTCCTGTCACCATCTGCGATTTTCACTCTATTTTTGTTTCTAAAATCGCAAGGAACGACAGAATTATTGCTCCTTGCGGTTTGAGAAACAAAGAAAAAAAAACGAATTCGCAGATGGTGACAAGAATCACTACTTGAATGTTACCCGCTCTAACGCGTCAACAATATGGTATAAAGAGCACTCAACGAGATGTTCCTAAAAGGCTGTTCCTATCCAAATTTAATCCATCGAAACATTCCATACACACACCACTGGTTTGGTATAGAACCACTGATAAAAAATATCGTTATATATACTGACCCAAACAAGAAAGTATATTATGACTTCTGAGGGTCATATCTCTAATTCTACTATATGGATTCTCATGAAATTACAGAGAAATATAATTTAAGCATTATTAATAGCTTTGTGATTTTACAAGCCAATTAGAAATACAAAAATAACGTAGCAGTACTTTTACTTTTATTGGTATCGAAAATCCCGTGCTAAAACCAGACAGACATATTTCACACGGTTAATATCGAGTGTGTCGACCTCCTACAGCCAACATTTCCTGGATACGTCGTGGCACCAACATAACCGATCGGTTGATGGTTTCCTCAGGCAAGGATGCTACTCTTCGATAAGAACCTGTCTGAGTGCAGCGCAGTTTTTGGGGGCATGTTGTCCAGATCATGTGCGACGGTCTAGATGGTTCCAGGAGTGTTCTATCGGGGTATGGAAGGTAAAAAAGCTGACCAGGGAAGCGTCTCAATGTTGGTATCAATACGATTGCATACATAAACATCCGCGACACGAGGGTTTTTTTCACGTATGAGGGTACCGCAACATATGCGTGGCAACTTGGGTGTTGAATATGGTATTGTTGAAGCTATTGGCAGCAACGTTCCCTTCGATAAACACGAGTTTAGATAACCAGCCATACAATATTGCATCCCAGATCATAACCAAACTGCCGCTTTTTCGATCCACTTGCCGAAAACATGATCGCGAATATCGTTCGCCAGTGCCCCCAGTAAACGCGATAAAACCCGCCTGCGCGAAAGACTTTGCACCGCAACTCGTCGCTAAACACATTGCATGACCAGTTGCGTCGCATCCTTTGATCACAACGATTCGCAGTCTCCAAATACATAGGAATTTGACTTCGGAGGCGGTTATAGACTCGTTCGATAGTCGAAAAATAAGACCACATTCCTTGTAAGCAGAGGCAATTGATGACTGTTTGACTGAAAAATTATGGATTATGGGTCCCTGGCGTCTGGATGACGCAGGCGCGGATCCAGAAAATGTTGAACCGGGGGGCGCAAACAGTAAAAATTATCAGGCTGAACCGGGGGGCGCAAATTCATTTTTTGGTCTTACATATCACGGCGAACAGGGGGGCGTGCGCCGGGTGCGCCCCCTCTAAATCCGCGCCTGGCCTTATTAGTAAATGTTAATTTCTTAACCACAGAAAAAAACACTCAAATAAATACGAAGCCCCATATAGCTAATTCATTTTTATTTTTCAAAATAGAGAAAAAGTGTATATTAAATTCATATAAAATTTTTATAAAGTTTATTTGATTAAATTAGACTGTAATCCTGTTTTCCGTGACTCAACATCCAATCAAAATCTGTAAAACAATGGTGAACCTAGGAGGTTAGCTGAATCAAAAATAAAAGAATAAACATCATGTTAACACTTTTGCCTGTTCCTGTAAAGATTAAAAAATCATGAAATAAAATTAGAAACCTATACATGTAAATCGTATGTGTTGTAGAAGCTTTATACTTTTAGTTAATTTATTAACATTTTGCCAAAATAAGGTTGGATTTACACGTACATGTATAAGCATTTCCTCACAGTTTAAAATGGACTTATCATAAATGATTAAACAATAACCTTTAAAATCAACATAAACACGCTATGAACACATTAAGAATAAACAAATAAAAAAGCACAAACATAAACTTTACAATTAATTTATAGTAATTTGTTATAAGCTTATCAAACCTTTCATATTACCTTCGTTGTAACTCGACCTCTATGAACAATAAATTGATGATACCTTCTCGTAAGAGTTTACAAAAGTTAATATAAAGGTCTTGATACAGCTTTAAGCTAACGGCTTTTTAATAAAATATAAAAACAATGAACAACTTTACAATTAATGTATGATAACTCTTCACAAAAATGTAAAAAAAAGTTAATGTAAATTTCTTGCTAAATTTTAAACCAATCATTTTCAACCATTATAAAAATTTAACCTTTACAAAAAGAATTATGATAACTCATCACAAAGTTATCACAAAGTTAATATAAAGTTTTTGCTAATTTTCAAACTAAAAATTTTCACTTTAAATAAAAAAAAAGAATAAAAATCGTTATATTGAATTCATGAAAACCAATCGTAAAAGCATCAAAAGTAAATAGAGTAGTAGAGTTTTGCTAAATTGTAAACAAAAATATTTTCAATTTAAATATTAAAAAAAAAACAATAAATGTATGATAACTTATCACAAAGTTATCGAAAAATTAATGTAAAGTGTTTGCTAATTTTAACATAGAAGCTGGCAAATAAAATATAAAAAGAAAAATATATTTCAGGATAAATTTATGATAACTTATCATAATGTTATCAGAAAGTCAATATAAAGTTTTGCTAATTTTGCAACTAAAAGTTTTCAATTAAAAAAAAACACTTGATATTTAATTTATGAGAACTTATCATAAATTCATCAAAAAGTTGAAATAAAGTTTGTGCTTAATTTCAAGCTTAACATTTCCAATTTAGATAAAAACACTTTACAATGAATTCATGAAGAATTATCATAAATTGTAAAGAAGGCGATGTAAATTACTTGCTAAATTTTAAACTAAACATTTTCACCTATAATGAAAAATAAAAACTTACAATAAAGTTATGATAACTCATCACAAAGTCATCACAAAGTTGATATGAAGTGTTCGCTAACTTTTAAACTAAAAGGTTTCACTTTAAATTTATGAAAAATAATTGTAAAAGTATCAAAATTTGAATAAATAAAGTTTTAGTTTTGCTAAATTTTAAACTTAAATTTTTTTATTAAGATATTATAAAAAAAACTTTACAACAAATTTATGATAACTTATCGTAAAGTTATTGAAAAGTTAATGTAAATTGTTTGCTAATTTTAACCTAAAAGCTGTCAAATAAACTATAAAGAAAAAAAAATTCAAAAAGAATTTATGATAACTTATCAACAAGTTTTTAATAAAAAACACTTTATATTAAATTTATGAGAACTTATCATGAAATCATCAAAATGTTAAAATAAAGTTTGTGCTTAATTTCAGACTAAACATTTCCAATTAAAAAAAAAACACTTTACAGTGAATTTATGAAAGATTATCATAATGTGAAAGTGATGTAAATTATTTGCTATAGTTTAAACTATACATTTTCCACTAAAATAAACAATAACGGCTATACCGCCGTAAATTTATGATAACTTATCTCAAAATGTTTAAAAAGTTAATATAAAGTGTTCGCTAACTTTTAAACTAAAAGTTTTTAATTGGAATAAATAAGGAAAAAATTATAGTAATGATAAATTATCATAAAGTTATCAGAAATTTAATATAAAGCTGTTACTGTATTTTAATCTAAATTTTGTTAACAAAAATATTAAAAGAACAAAACACTTTGCACTTAGTTTATGATAGCTTATCATAAAGTTATCAGAAAGCTAATACAAAGTTATTGTTAATCTTAAGGGGTTCGTTATTATAGGTTATAAATGGTTTATTAACAATTTTGATGTTGAAGTTTCGTCAATAAAAATCAGAATTATTAGATGGATATGCTTAGAAATAATGATATGTTTTAAACATATTTTCATTTATATAAACTTTATGATAAATCTATGATAAATTGATAACAAATTATGATAATTTAATAATTACTTATCGCTTAGTTTATATAAACTAAAAATGAAATTGAAGTTATATACAAGATTCATTTCAAGCTATTTGAATGAAATTAAAATGTGTCACCTTTATGGCATTTTAAAATATGTTGTTAAAAAATGTAATCATTTTTTGGATAATTAATTTAGATAGACATGAAACATTTACCTTTGTTTGTGAAATATGTCTTATTTGACTTTCAGAACTGTCCTGAGCTATCCCACCATCCCGGAAATCTAATAACGCCAATTTTCATTAAAGACTTTCCTTTATAAAAAGTATTTAATTATACATTTTTCATAAGTTATAATTAAATAACTAAACATTTTTATGACATATTTGTAGAATTGTTACTCCATCATATTTCTGAATTTTTGCTGAATATGTTTTTTAGAACCAGAAAATAACATCTTGATTTATCATTGCAATAACTAAAAGATCTTCACGTCAAGTTCAAGTTCAATAATAGTTTGTGATGACTGTTACCCATGTTCATTAAATGATATATTTTTGTCTCATCAAAAGTGTTAACATATAGGTAGGTTATTTTATTTTTACTTCCTCTAAGCTCCAATGGTCAATCATTGTTTCACAGTTTTTGATTGGATGTTGAGTGAAAGAAAAACAGGATTACAGTCTAATTTAATATCATAAACTTTAAGTAAACTTTATGCAAATTTAATGTAAACTTTTTTCTATATTCTGAAAAATGAAAATAAATTAGCTATATGAGGCTTCGTAAATAAATCACTGATTTTTTTTATAATGAGTCTGTCCAACAATGTGTTAAATCGGCTAACCATGTTTTTATAATGTATTTGAATGCGTCACGTAATAGCAGATCCAGTTTCTTTAGTAACTGTTGAATAAGACAAGATTTCAAAGTCGAAGCCATCATAATTTTAACATAGAGACTCTTGTTGAATCACTCAGGAATCCTTATATAAACGGCAAGCTAATAGACATTAAACTTCAGTTTTAGTTAAACGTTGATTTGGCACTCAACAGTTTGTTGCAAGAAGTCGTTAAAGCAATAGAAATTTCTGGGATTTTATTTATCATAGATCATAGACTATGACTAAACTGTACATCACGCTTAAATAATTAAAACTGATATGGATACATTGTTTTTATTTGAAAAATATAGAAAAAAGTTTACATTAAATTTGCATAAAGTCTTTAATGTGGATTTTCATTGTACAAACGAACCCGTACGATTCTTTAATCATATAGATCGGGAGCCTGAATTCATCTCCGTTCTCTCCTGAATTTCTCTCCTATTTTTTCCGATAGCCAATTCATTTATCTCGCCCACAAGTGTCAGTTTCTGTAAGATCCCATTTGTGCAAATACCAAATCCTTTAGATGGTGACCTTTTATAAAGGTCTCTTACATGTGTTCTAGTAATTTGTCAGTTCTTAGACGGTAATTGTGAGAGATCTGTTGAACCTGGACAAATAAGTTAACTTGATAGATCATATTGTGTAAAAGCAATGAATCGAACCCATGAGTAACCTCATTCGTAATGGTAAACGAGCTCAATGCATAAGGGCCTGGCCACATAGGGTGTTGTTTGTAGTTGTTGTTTTTTTTCTTAGCATCCCCTTCTCTCTTTAAAAAAAACATTCTTTATGGGAAACTCAAAAATGCACCAAAACGCTTGTTACATTTTAAAAAGGCTAGTCGCATTTTGTGGGTTTCCCATAAGGAATACATTGGGTTCAACACGATTTGAGTGGCCAAGCCCTTAATAAATATTCAGCTAACTAGAAAACGATAATAGAATTTTAAATTATAAATTATAGGTGCAACGACACCATAAGGAGAAAAAGATAGAACTGCTGAAAATATGCTGAAAATGGGGGCAAAATATGGTGGTTACAACCTGGAATTTTGAAAACAAACCAAAACCAAACAAAAACTGGAAAACGCATAGAATATCAAGGTTGTTGATGTCATATTTACTATATGTTAATTAAACATTTTAATTGTTTTGCAACTGTGTCGTCCTGGGTCTGTCAGTCGTAACTGGATTTATTCATATTTCATATAACATAAGCGCATGGGAAAGATGGTTAAAGATTGATATGTATGTCCTTCTGTTTAGCCATCAAGTTGTTAATAGACAGATTAAGCTTTATGTGTTCATTAAAAATGAGATTAATTAATTAATTTACCATCAGAATGAAAATGTGCCCTGTACGCATTAACTTAGTATTATGAATTGTGTTTGTATTTTGTCTATAGCAGTTTTCCCCAATTATCATAGCCTCAAAAATATATAATGTTTATGTCATTCGAACAACGATTATTTTTGTTAATTCAATCATTTGTTTCTGTGTTAATCTAAACATATGTTAGGGTCTACTTATTTCGTGTGGTAATTAATGGCCTGTTAAAATCAACCTTTTATATTTGGTGATGGTACTATTTGTGTTGCTATAAACTTAGCAATGTTCTCCAAAGTTTGGTTATCAAATCCAAAGTTGGATCGAAGAAAAGTCCCGTTTGAGTCCTTATGTTATGTTATTAAACACTTGACTTCCGACATGGGCAAAAGTGCCCTGACTAGGCATGCTAAGTCAAAAGGTCACAAATAGGACCTATTTTTAGGCCACTATTTGCTCCTGAAAAACAGCAGGCAGGAGTAGAGGCGAAAGAATCATCAATCGACGCAGTACCACCAAACCGCCATTAGTACAACATTAACTGAAAAATGCAATATTTATTTCATTTTTCATAATTTATAAATCAATAATTTTAATAATTAATTGTTATATACCTTTTGGCAATATGTGCTTGTGTTTCTTCTTCAGGATAAAGTTTTTGAAATATTTTTTATTGAAAGCCATGTTTAGTAAAGAAGAGCGGGAAAGCGAAATATTTTAGGCGTTGTGTTGCGTTTAACATATTTCTAACTGCACGACTGATGCCATAGGATCACTTTTTGATCGTCTTTGAAATAGCACCGTCGCTCAAAGAGAAGCTGTTCCATGTGATTCGCAACTGGCAGTTTTACAGCATTCAGTTTTTACAAGCCATTCAACTATGTCTTAAAGCTCGAATAGTTGGACATTTATGTAAAGCTTTGGTGTGGGAACCGTGTAAATACTCGCTACTTAGGCTGTGAATTTCTCTACAATATCACTGCCTCATCTCTACTCGTCGCTTTAATGATCTCAATATAGATCTGGATGAGCGAAAAGTGGTCCATGTCGGAATGGGCGGCTCCAATGTGAACCTTAAACTTGCCGAATTGCTGACAGAAGATAAAAAAGCGTTAAGCTACCTATTTCATCTGAGCTTGGAACATATAATTGTATATAGATCATTTTAACAATATGCAAATCGAGGTAATTTTTATTAACTCCAGCTAAATGCTTATCCATTATCTTGCTTAAAAAATAAAAAATAAATAAGGAAATATTATCAGAATAATTTAATATGTTCTAAAACAGTCCTAGTCAATTTATTTTAGGATTTAACAAATCTTTTTGGAATATACATAGATTCCCCGATGCGCTATTTTGGCCTTTTTTGAGAGCTACTCACAACGACGGGAGCATACCAGATTTAGTGAAACAAAACTACCGTCGTATGGCAAAGTAAAACAAACGGCGATTTTATACCTTTCGAGAAAACGAGCAAAAAGCGTTTTGATCTGTATTGAATTTATCATATGATGTTGAAATTCGAATGAATCAACCGTATTCAATGAGGATACAATAAAAATGATATGAAGATAGAAAACAAATATGATTATCCTGTCATTAAAGGAAACATTTGCCGAAAGTTGCCGAAATTTGCCGTACATTTCACATGAAAAAACAGTCAGTCGTTGTAAAGAAATGTATCGTACTTACCATTTTGCGCGTTTCGCGTAAACAGAGACAATGACTTTTGAAATTAAATCAAGCTACCTCTCCATTTAAAAAAATAAATTAAATATTTAATTGTTTAATTAGACGTATTTAACAACAGAACAACAAAATTTAATGATTATCTGTAAATTATCAAAACAAATGAAGATGTTTTATATCGCCTAAAATTTAAATAAATGAACCGCGACAAACGTTAAACTTCAGAACTATTTCATGCATAATTTCGGAATGCATCGCTAAAAACTGGTTTTATAGTATCTGAACGTGCGGTGCTATCTGCTCACATGAAGGTATGTCCCTTTTTGAGAAATCTTATGATTACAGACGTCGGACCCTATCCCTTGCTCACACACCAAGCCATGGACGAAAACAAGGTAAAATTTTTGTTTTGTGCACAAGAATTATCGGCCCAAAATATGACATTTTCCTTTGAACATATGACAATGCAATTAATATAGCTTGATGCCACGATTTGGGCCAACCGAACAGCTATTGCTTCGTGCCACAAAATGATTCTGTTGCCCATCTAGACATGCAAAAGCTCATTAAACACCACTTAACAAGTTTAAAAAGGTGTTCCTTTGTAGTTAGTTTCGTTAAAAGTATTACCTTTTGCATATCTACTGCAATTATTACACAGTTTTTAGGCAATGGACTGGATTAGTGTGTCTGATATTTCCTTCTAGCGACACCTGCCCTATCCTCCCTATCCTATTTGTTCCGCCTGAAACATCTTTTGTTATAGCTCATCACTAACATTATGATTTCGACTATAGTCTTGCCACATTTCCCTTATATTTAGACCAGGATCAAGATAAAGTCTGTTCGGGGTGTGTATTCTGTTATAGTAGAATATTTGAGGATGAAATGTTTTGCTATATGACTTGAAGGATTCTTTATTCTTCTTGTTTTTAAGGGTGGATTTTCCTAGTTGATCTTTGATTATATAATCTATATCACCGCCAATAGTTGTTGTATTTCGTTTCAAAAATAAAGTGATGGTCGTGTCTGATTTGAGACACATTCCTAAAGACATCGTTTCACAAACCGATATTTAACTATTTACTTATGGAAGGTTGTTCGTGAGAGACTTTGTTTTAGTATATTCTAATATTGTGTTGGTGGGTTCTGCTTGATGTCGCAAATCTGGGTTAATAATGATGTTACCGTCGACCCAAAGTCGTTTTTGGTATATGATAGATACCAATAACCGTCATTAATAGATAGCCGCTGGTCGTGCCCTTGGGTCCTTGAATCTTTGGTTTATGGTCAAAGATTATGCGACAGCAAAAGCGACTTTCTATTGTATTAGACTTGTTGCCGTCCTGGACAACCGTGCAGAGATTTTGTGGACGCGGAACTTGCTGAGCTTTAGAGGCTCGACGCAGCGAATGATCGGCTGGATGAATATTCAGAAATTCTTTTACCAAACATAAAACGTGACAGCCTGATTTCACGTCGGCGGATCTATGACTATCAATGAGTCTCTTCATCGATAGCTTTTCGTTTTGCAATTAAAAGGTGAATTAATTTAAATATTGATTTTGAACAAGTAATAAGTTTTTGTATAAATGTTATCATTAGGAGAATATGTAAATCATTTTAGAGCGGCACCTTAAGGATATCCAAAGTGTTTAGCAGAAAGGAGAAAGGCGAAACGAAAAGGGAAATGGAAAGTGGATTGGAGGAAACTAAGCAAGAAATACCAATCGCAAAAAAAAAGGCTTCTAGATCTAAAAAAACTCAAGCACATAGTTTGCAGAGGAAGCTGATAGAAACACACAAAAGTTACAAAACATCGCGACATAGCACACATGGCTGAATTCCTCGGTTTGCCAGAACAATCCAAAAATGTTCTCGAACATTACAATTCGGAGTTATTAATTGAATAGATCCATGCAACAATGTTTTTAGTCGACTTAACATGTTTTGCTAAAATGTATTGCAATAAATCACATTATTGTCCATGTGATATTTTTGATAACGCTACGAAATCAATGTTATCATAATAATTTCATCATTTGGCCAATTAAATATCCTTATATATATGACCAATTTTTAAAACATTCACTGCCTCTTTTCTAAAAACGTTAATTTCAAACTTAACACATCGTTGTACGGAGCCCTTCAATTGAGAATTGATTAATAAAGAATTATTCACTTCCCGGCTGATATTTCTGACGGTTGTTCCATAAAAATGGTAATGGTATTTGTTGCTTAGGAATAGGTTTAGCATTTAAATGATGTTTTATTAAGATCATTGCATTCGTACTACTTGAAATGATGAAAAAGAGTATTACCTATCATATCGCAATAAAGTTTTAATAAAGGAAAACACAAAGAGTTTTATTTTAACCTTTGTGTGGCCATCCTAACGAAAATACCCTGAAGGCGTAGCAGTGCCATTTGAGTTTTGACCGAATTTGGTAAAAGAGATGTGAAAAATACTCAAACTATGTTTCTCATATAAGGGAGGTATGTGCAAAACTCAGAAATGTTCGAGGGTGTTCAAGATGTTCAGAATGTTCAAGATATATTCCTTATATGTATCAATGGCTATTTTTCTTGTTCATTATTATGTTGTTGTATTTCTTGCAAGATGAGCAGTGCATTTCTTGAACGGTTGTTATTTGATTTGTTCAATATGTTCAACGACTAAGATAAATGATCACACAGATAGATAAAATATGCTCATTTCAATTAAATGCATTTCTTGAACGGTTGTGTGTTATTTGTTTTAAATGTTCAACGGCTAAAATAAATGATATATTTGAACCATGTTATGTGTCCGTTTGGATTAATTTTGCATATAAATATAATTCTTGAACATCCTGAATATCTTGAACGCATATAAATCACGATTGTGTACTTTTGAAATAAATAAGTTGATATAATATATATGAATCTTGAACATCTTGAACGCCCTTGATCATGAAATGAGTCCTGACATGAATGATATAAGACTCACATCAAAATATGGACATTGCTAATGGTTGTTTATACTTTCACCTTCACATCAACCATTCCTCCTCTCTACCAAACTAGATGGTTTCAAAGTCCAGCAGAATTATCTTGAACGTTATTATCACAAACAAACAATCGAATTTCCGGAGGGCTGTAATTCAAAACATCAACAGGAAGATGAACCCTATAACCCGACCGCCATTGTATGTTAATTTTAAGTATCATTCAAAGTTTATCCAATCACATTTTAGATTGCTAGCAGCAAATCGTAAACTCATTATTATTTTCGGTTTGGTGTGCTCAAAAATATATTAGCAATCTACATTAATTTACATGGTTGAGACAATTTTGTTTATGCAAGTAGTTTTTTCAGTTCAAAAGGTTTTTTTTGTGAGTATTAGAATAAATATGAAATGAAACAAATACAAAAAAAGAGAAAAGCATTGATTATATTTTACTTACGTATAATAAATATACATGGTTTGTTAATAATTTTAATTTCCTTTTTTGTGAAAAGTACATATTTTGCCGTCTGATAAATCGTTATTGTATATCGTCGTGGAAATATGAGATGAAAATAATTTAATTAAACCCGGGTCAGCTTGCGGTGTACAGGTTTGTTGAAATGCTGAATGGATTTTACTAGTTTGTAAAAATGAACGAAACATCTGTTGTAATTTTTTATGTAAACATCCTGAAAAGTTTAAATTTTAAATTATGACTCATTTGGCCAACCACATGCTTTGAAACATGTTTCATCAAACAAAACATACCCTTTTCTTATGTTCAAACTCAATTAACTATTCCACCACAGAAAATTGGAAGTTTTTGGATAAAACAAAATGATCAGTGAAACAGCGAACGAATCGGCTTTGGAAGTCGCTGTAAAACGACTGGTTGCTGGAGGTAATCGTCACTTTCTTTCAGTTTTCGAATTGATCGATTAAGTTACATTGTTTGTATGACTTTTTTTTTTACAATTATGAGATAGAAATTTGATATTATACCAAAGGAGGAAAACCTCTCGGGGAAAACATGAATATGAATATTTCAAGGGCAGCCAGGTGTTTTCGACCAGATTAATTTCTCTATCAAACTCTATCACATTACCATATAATAGTATAAGTTAGCTTTAAAATGTCAAGTTATGCGTTATTTGAACTTTTACTGAAAACCTTTTTGGAATGAAACACCTTCTCGTAGTTGAATCGTAACCCATCATCCCGTTTCAAACCCTAAAGATGCGTGCCTATAGAGTTGAGGTGTCTTCCCGTCTGTTAATCATCACTTGCTTAAATGGACCAGAAATAATGAATGGAAGATTATGAACTCATAAGACTTGGTTATAGGCTCTAATTATGGAAGGTTACGGTATATAGATGTGCATTTAGACAGTGATTTTTGTCGATTAAGGTCAACTTCCTTTGGCCATTTTGGCCTTGTAGATTGGGCCCTCTCGTGTTTGGGGACCTATAGAGTAGGGGTGTCCGTCCGTCTGTCATCGCTTTCTTGTACGGGCTAGAACTTTTGCACGGATGGCTATAGAGTTTAGAAAAGGTTCAAAAACAGGCTGCCAGATTTGTCACGGGAAATTAGTCACATAAACCCGGGTCAATGACCAACATACTTCGACTACTCAAACTAAGTACAATTAAGACAGGAAAAAAGCAAATTAGATTGATTCCTATGTACAAAGCCCTCACTGAAATAACATCTATTCCGCGAAACGATCTTCATAAATCAACCAGATCTAATAAGCACAATCACCCACATCCCTTCCGCCAACTACACACTCGCTTTGATGTATATAAATACAGTTTCATACCTAACACAATTAGAGATTAGAATGCCTTACCTAGTCTTGCCTTTAATGACTACAATAGCACCAGAGCAGTTCGAGCTTTTCTCAAATTATGTATGAAGTTTTAATTTCTTATACTTCTCGCAAGTGCGTGGTGTATGAAAAGTATTGGCTTGTAGATGTGCCTTTTGTCAGTTTCGGCCGAATTTGATCAAAATGTCCAAAGTTATCATTTTTAAAAACATGTGCAAATACGAAATATATAATACCCCTTTGAATCGGGGTCGACTGTGGCATTTTCGTGTTTCACAAATGCTTTCTTGTTGAAAATTTATATAATATATATTTGTATATGTCATGTTAACTTATATCATGGTGGTTATTCTAAAATGTAGGTGTCGCAGGATGTTGTGCTAAAACGATTGTCGCGCCAATCGACAGAATCAATATTCTGCTTCAAGGGAATCATCGATATTATAAAAAGTCTGGTGAGTATGAATGTATTTGAAATTTATAAAATATATATCAACGTCACCACTCTTTTTAGGCCCCAACCCAAAAGTTGGGGGCCTATAGAGTTGGGGTGTCCGTCCGTCTGTCCGTCCGTCCGTCCGTCTGTCTGTCTGTCTGTCTGTC